>CAMOHE010053176.1:0-13008 GCA_946598075.1 Artocarpus hirsutus | reverse complement strand
TATAACATCTCCATATTAGTACTAGAACTTTATTTCAATGCCGCTTGTTCACTTTGCTTGAATTGCCTTTTGATTATGTTTCTTTCTGTGAAATATGGTGCATTTCTTAAGGAGGATTGCAAATATACCCCGTGTTTGCTTTCATTTCAGCCTCTCCTAGAGATGAAGTGCACTATCTTTTAATTTTATGTTATTATTACTAGGTTCTACTATTAATATATACGCACTTTAGAACATAGAGAAAAAAAGAGATCTTTTTTTTGTTGATAGATTTATAGGCCGTTTAGAAGAATGTTTGGAACAAATAATTTGGATTTGAGAACTGTAGCATGGGAGTGATGTTATAGTTTTTTATTACGAAATATGAAAGTATTATGCAATTTATAGTCTAACGGATGGTTAGAACAGTTTTTTTTTTGTTTAAACTGTTCTCTCAAGGGCCTGTAAGTTGACTTTTACGGACTACTACACGATCATAGACTTCCTGTGGTATAAATTCCAACCCCAATATCAACAGAAGGGAGTTTAATGACAAGGAGATGCAGAACCTAGGTTTGGTCAACAAGCTGAGCCTAGCCTTAGTTATCAACTCAATATGGTTATATCAAGAGAAAAATCATATTTAGGCTTCTTGTAATACCATAAAAAATACAAAGTGCTGGCTTCATGATAATTGTGACAAACACAGGATATCGATTTTTTTCCCCCCACATGCATCGGTTGTATTTAGAGCTTTGTAGGACGCAAAATACAAACCCACAATATATGATTATGGTTTGTAAATGCAAAACTATAAACTTTGCACCCAAATTAGCATAAAAATAAAGGAGGGGCTCTTCCGGCTTAACCAAAACAGAATTATTTATGTTTCATTTTCATAACATGATTGTAAGGCCACATGACAAATAAATACACATGCTCCCCACGCAATATATACTAGCAAAAGGTCACAACACAGTCAAAAACCATACATAATGCAGTAACATTAAGATCATGGACTACTAAATACTGGCACTCACAACATAGCTAAAAAGCATCACCGGTAGTCTAGTGGTAGTAAAAGCCCGAAATAAAGATTACCCACTTCCGTTTCCATTGTTATTATTATCATTGCCCATATATTTGTCAGTCCTTCCTAGGGATGGCATGGTGATTTTCATCTGTGTTTTTGAAGGACTAGTTCTGATTGCCATTCTGATCTTCACCAGTACCACCGTGATCATCTAGCGGCCGCTTTTGCTCATGATGCATTGTCTCAGCCACCATAAGTACTGTCCTTGTCATGGCAAGGCTAGAAAATACCGTCATTGACACCAAAGCAAGCACTACTAGAAACCTCATTCTTGTACAAACCTTTTACTCTGATCGCCATACCTACCAAAACAGGATAAATTCTCCAAGTCAGAAAAATTATCTACAACACAGAGCCATTTAGAAACACTCAAAAACCAAAAAAATTTTGTTCAAACTAATTTTGTTACAGTATTTTCAGTTTAAACTTTCAATCCGAATTTATGTTCTCATGTGAGTTCAAAATCTCTTACTCTTCGAAGCTCATGCTAAAGAGAGACGAAATCAACATGCAAAAAAGCCTACCAAATAGAGAGGAGAAAAGAGAAAAAAAGTTGGTGTCTTTATGGGATAAAGGAGAAGATGGAAGCTAGCTATTTATAGAAGCAAGGCATGGGGGGGTTTTAGTGGTGATTGGGACCTCACGATTTCCACCAAAATGAGGCAATTCTAAGTGGGCTGCCCATAACATCACAATGGCATTGGCGGAAATTGACAATAAAAATATGATTAAAGCGCTTGAAATTAGTTCTCTTTCTCCCTTGATTGTCTCCAAAATAGGGAAGCCGCACTTAATTTTTTAGCAAATTGAGAGAGCTTTAAGGAAAGCAAGTCAGCCGATAGAAGTGGAATACGCCCCATAATTGTATATAAAATTCCTTTTTTTTTTTTTTTCCTCTTGCAATTATTATGCACAAATAATTGCTTTGTGAATCACGTTAAAGTTTCTCATCTTGAGGTTGATTTTGCCAAGTGGGGGATTATGTAAGTTGAGGTATTTGAATCGAGATAACCTTGTGGATTTATTGATCAAACTTGGCTCATCATGAAGCATTTGGTTAAATTTCGTGATTTTCCCTTTGTTATCGCATCACCAAGTTCTAGCCGATAATTACACACGCATACATATCCTTCCAGCAGCCTTGATGATCATTTTGTACATTGATTGATTTTTTAGGCGGTGGATTTACTCTACAGACCTCAACATTGCAGGTATAGGAAAGTAAATTCACCACTAGATTATGGGCCTGTTTAACATTGCCTTTGGAGCAGTTTAGGGTGTTTGATTAACTCTGTTTTTGAAAAGTTGTTTCTAAAAACTGCTGCCCAACCAAAAAAATTGAAAAGCACGTTAAAATTTGCTTTTTTATAGCAGTTTCTGTTTTTATAATTTAAAATTATTAAATGAACCTTAATAATAATATATCATTTTCAATCTATCCATTTTTTCTTGAACAAATTAAAACAAATCAAATAAAACATTTTGCTCAAAACAAAACGTATTATAAATAAATCAAAGGAAAGTTTGAATAAATCAAAACAACTAATTCACTTTTAGTTTTTTATGAATAATTTATCTCGTTTAATAAAAGTAATTTATTTTTTTAAAATATATTACATAATAAAAATAAAATTACATTTTTAACATTTTAATGTACAAATGTTATGTATTTCAACTTTAAAATTAAAATTAATTAAAAACTAAAGCTATAAATATGCTTATTTTTGTCATTATATATCTCAACTACAATTTTATACATAATTTACAAACACCTTGTAACTCTGCTTTTGGTTCTCATAGTAGTTTTGAAAAAAAATTTACCAAACGCCTACTTGTTTCTAGTCAAGAGCACAGTATAGCAATGCCAAACTGACTCTATGTTTGCAACCATTATTAATGTTAGTAGAACTCTCTCTCTCTTTTTCCTTAATGATCTCGAAAAGAAAAATGTATGATCTTCATGCTCCAAGTGGAATGGAATTCGAGTCGCGAAAGTAGTCGTGCTTATTATCATTTATCGGTGCATTTTCAACACTGGATTTTATTTGATACAGGTAAACAGAATATCATTTAGAGACTTTAAAAAATATTATTTACTCTTTGTTTGGCATCGATTCAATAATAGCGTAAAGTTTCGCATGCTATATAATCTAAAACTTTGAGCAATTATATAATGTTTTGAAAAAAAAAAATATTCAAATCATAGTTTTAAACCATTCTCCCAAACACCCATGGGCATTCAGTTTTTAATCATGGGAGGTAATCTATTCTTATTTCATATGAAAAGATGACGATTGGAGTTTTTTAACCAGGCAGCTTTTGTCTTTTTAAATTTGTCTTGCTAAAAAAGGAGGAGATAAACACCTACACTCTTTGGTTGAGTTAGAGGGATAATTTGTTAAAGGTTATAAGTAATAATTTCTAAAAGGGGCAAAAACTTTGGAATTGTGGTGCCTGGAAACAAAGCTATGTATGCCACAATCACCGATCTTTAGTTCAGTTAGAGGCTATTGTCGTCACCGGTGCCTTTCCCTTGTCCTGCCCTTGGTTCTTTTTTGCGCTTTCTTAGTGTACCTGTGAGAAATCATTTGAATCAAGTAGACTACCACGTAATTTATAGTAACACAATTGGATACTTTTACTATAACATCAGGATACTGTCAGTAGCATAATCGATTACTGTTGCTTGTGAGCTACTGCCGATATCCTGATGTGATACTAGAGAGAGAATCTTAAACTAGAACTCTAAATTTGCTAGTACGATATTTTCTGCAGGTGTTTTAATGGCAAAATAATTTCAAAAAATGATACTTGCTTGAAATTCCGTCGTGAAGCAGACCTAGGCTTACATGAAAGAGATGAATTAGGCTAGGAGGGCAACAATCTCCTGTAACTAATTCGATGGATGAAAGAAAAGCCTTTCTCTGGGGCCAGGAGTACAAAAATATGGTTGGATTTTTAAATTAGTTAGTAACCAGACTGGATCATCATTAATGATAAATTGTAAATTGAAATATTTATCCCATACCAAAAATGTAAAATTACCCCTTTTAGGTAAATATGTACCCACCCAGTAAAGATAGAATTTACCAAGTAAATATTTATTGGTAAATATACCAAGTATTAAACTTGGTAAATAATATTGATGAACTTTCATCCGTTTAACTCAAAGTAAACATAAGTGCTAAGGTTTTTTAATTTAATTGTTTTTTTTTTTTTGCTTGGTTTTGGAAGGAGATCTTGATTGCAAAATCTATATATATATATATGCGACGTGGTAGAGAACAGCCTTACAAAAGATGCATGTTACTTTTCTTGATATATTTCATTTTATACACACACACATACATAGATAAGAGTTTTCAATGGTTACAATATATTTCCATATATAGCTAGTCTTCTTAATATACATGGCACATCACGTGCAGATATTAATTTAAACATTCGATCCAATATAATATTAAAAATATGTATTAGGATCTTAGATGATGTATACAGAATCAGATATACTATAAAACACAATCAATATCCCAATACAACCTCGTATCTTAATTAACTTCAAATATATAATAAACCTATGCGTTTTAGGCCCATAATTAATTACTACTTTCACCCATTGCCATCATTATCATCACCACCATGGTTATTGAAATCTTGCCTAGGAATGAAGTGATGGTTATTCACGCTGCTGCCAGGGTAACCAACTTGGACTTTGTTACCATCGTCCGAATCTCCCTGCAGCTTCCGGTGATCTAAAGGCTTAAGCATTTCAACCGCCAGAAAAACGGAACTACTCTTCAAGTTTACGGCCGAGCAAGAGATCATCATGATCATCGCCACTAGAGCAACCACTAGAAGTCTCATTTTTCTTCAATGATCGCTAGCTGATCTTCAAACACCAAAGAAAAGACGTTATTATAACACTTGAAATGGAAACTAGTGTACAAAAATAGAATATACTTACTGAATGTTATTTGAGAGACTTCATACATATATGGGGAGGAGAGGAAGAAGCTTGAGGCATTTATATAGTGGCAGGCTATAGCCAGGGTTTTTCCCATTGAGTGCTACGTACAGTGAGATCAATAAAAATTTTGTTATGGGGTCTCCACCAAATGTGGCAATAATTAGTGGTGTCCCCATATGATTTCATTTTTATTACTTTTAAGTGCAACTTTGATGCAAAAATGTTAATTAATTAGGAACCTTTTGTCTTATTTGGTGCTTGAAATAGGAAAACTCCACCTAATCAACAATTAACAGTTGACATTAGTCAAGCAAGCACAATGCAGCCCCTGTCCCCTGTTGCATAGCAAAGTCTAATATCAAATCCATATATATATATATATATAATCTAAGAGCAAATTGTGTCCAAAAGTTTATGCACAAAGGCATGCGGAGTGGCTTGATTTTTTATGAGACACGTTGATTTTGATCAAGCTCTTTGGGGAAAACTTTAATGATTACTTGGTTTCTAAGGCATTCATGATTTGTTTCCCAGCACTTTGTAAATCAATTTTTAGCTAATGTGGCACCGATCATTCCAACCCCCATTACGTCTATGCCGCCAATTGATTTACGAAACCATATGACATTATTATTTTCTAGATATGATGGCGTATTTAGTAGTCTTGGGCAACATAATTTGTTACTTTAATGAGTGATTTCGGTGCAATTGATAATCTATAAGCAAGCAAGCACCGAAAATATGTCATTGACACATAAGAGGATAAAGATTCTCTAGTAAAATCTTATAGTTACCTTATATAAAAAAGGGGCAATTTTTCAATGAGAATCGAAAAAAAAAAATAATATAGGTATCTGTCTTTCAACCGTTTGATCTGCATAAAAAATGTGATTTTGTTTAGATCTAACGATTTCAAAACATACATCACTACAGATATTCTTAAAATCATTTAATTAGATTAATAACCTAATTTTATAGAACATTCTTTTGCACTCTCTATCAATGTGGGACCATTGGTGATGCATTTTTCTTTAAAAATATCCTCTTCCACCTATTGAGATGGGGGGTCATAGAACCCAATATGATCTCTAGCAAATGAAGACTAACAGTAGTAAAAATGAAATTAGGCTACCCGAAATTCGTTCTTATCTCATTGCCTTGATACTATATTATATATTATTGGTTGGCTCTATGCAAGTGACTTTAACTTGGAAAGTTAATTCACTCCCGCAATTATAGTTGGGATTCTTATTTGTTCGCTCGTTCACACTCTCAAAACAAATTTGTAATTGTTGAGGGGGGTAGCATGCAAAATCAATT
Organism: Artocarpus hirsutus; assembly: GCA_946598075.1. Taxonomy (NCBI): domain Eukaryota; kingdom Viridiplantae; phylum Streptophyta; class Magnoliopsida; order Rosales; family Moraceae; genus Artocarpus; species Artocarpus hirsutus. The sequence goes on along the minus strand of CAMOHE010053176.1, from coordinate 6,649 downwards.
TCCCACTTGCCAGATTCTTAGAGCGTTGAAAGAGTTATTTATGGCTTTTTAATTATTAAAAAAACTATCCAGATATGATGTCTTATTGTTTTTTCTTCTTAGTTGTCCTACCACTATTTACTCGACACATCGTTTAAAGTTAACAACCTAACATATAAATGGAGCTCAAACGTTAAAAGTAATTAAACAAATCATTTATGTGTCAAAATTTAATTGAAACAAGGCTCAAAAGACAGAAAAATAGGACCACAATCTTGATTCTAAAATATAAGGTTATTTACCTTTTTATACCATGTATTTTAAGATTATTCAAACAATACCTTCGGTTGTTGATCTCATGAAACATATATCTTCTAATTAAATTCAATACATCAATTTATTCATTCCGTGGTCAAACTTCAATTTTTGACCCATAAATTATCTAAAATATCCTCAAATAAAATAATAAAAAAATTTAAAAGCTTAAAAAGAATTTTAAATCAAGGATTTCAACCTAAAAAATATTTAGAATGCCCTCAGAAATAAGTTTTTTTTTTGTATTTTTTTTCTTATTTTATGAAAGATTTTAGTTTTTTTCCTCTTTCTTTGAGGATAAATTGATCATTTAAATGCCAAAATCAATTATTGGCTAATATAAGATATGGATTTATATATTAAATTTAATATAAAGGTATACATTTGATGAGATAAAAACTAAAAGTATAGCTTCCGAATAAACCTAAAACAAAGTGTATACAACATTAATGTCCCTAAAATATATATAATAATATTTAAATATATGCTATTTGTCTAACTTAACACTCTTTGACAACCCCAATCCTCTAACCCGCTGGGATTAGTCCAGTGACGGGGGTGGAGAGTAGGTTGGGGACTTTAGGTGCCAGTTCGATACCTAGAAAATGTATATCAAAATTTATTTAGATTAAGGAACATATGGATGCATATATACATATATAACCAATCCGGGACAATTTCAAGTCTTCAGATTTAATTAGAGATTAAAACTTACTAACTTAACTTTTTGACAGTTCTTATCAAGTTTGAATTTAGATCAATACAAGGCTTTCGTAGATAAAAAGTAACGTGCAAAACTACTTAACCAATATGACGTAATACATGATATATTGTTCTAATTTTTTTTAAGGAATATGTATATAAAATGTACCTGATTTGCTTAGAACAAAAAATAAGTTGCTATGAATCATGAAAATATAGACAACTTTGTCGATATTTTCTTGATAAATTTATGTTGGAATCCTCGATAAAAATATTAAAAAAGTAAATGTATTTTTTTTCCTGCATAGCATTTTTTTGAAAGTAGATAACATATATGTTAAAAAATATTTGAATTATATTTTCGCGATAAATACGGCTTATTTACATTATATACATTTACCTCAAATATTAAAAAACATATTATTTACTTAAAAAAATAAAATATTATGTTATCACACGTGTAAAAAACATTAAACTTAATGTGGCGCCAAGAATATAGTACACTCCTAAAACGTTAAACTTAAATTTGGAAATAATTTCCATTCAAAAAAATTAGAAATATTATCAAAGAAGGGAAATTTCTAAAAAATGATGATCTTGATTAATTAACTAACTACGAAATAAGTCACTTATCAAACTAGATAGCTTGTTAAACAATTTTAAGTCATTAATTTCTTCTTTCTTTTTCCAACAAATAGTGTATGTTAATTTCAAAAAGTTGACGGGAATCGCCAAAATTGAGCAAAGCCAATATGTGCAATACTTAATTAGGTACTGGTAACAAGTCATTTTGCCTTATGATTACAATTTACGGACTTTAAATTAGGCTCTAGTTAATATAAACACGTATAAAAATAGCAAATTTTACAGTCTTGATATGCAAAGAATTAATGGGTGGTTGGCGGAAATGACCGTATTATTCAAAGGAACATGATGAAGAGATGACCCCCAGGAGCCAGCATGGGAACTGAACTTGGTTTGAAATATATACAATATACATACATACATACAAACATACATACATACATATATATACACACACACATATATATCCCTCTTGTGTGGTCGTTTTTCATTGGCGTTCCATGAATAAGAGTGTTATCATAATCTTATTACAGTTAGATGTGTGAAAGCAGTTTGATCGACTAGGTCAAAGCTATATATATCATATGTTGAAAAGATTTTGATTTAATTCTTAAAAAAAATGTGAAGTAATTTTTTTTGAACTTTGGAAAAGGGATTCAAACTCTTTACTTTTTTGTTTTTTATATAATGTTTTCATGACATATTCATGATGCAATAATTAAAAAAAATGAACAAACCATGCCAATATTTAATTAGTTTTCCCTTGTATTATTTTACATGATATGGAATCCTTTTTTTTAATGAAGAGAAGGACCAACATGCATTAAAAAAAAAACGCATTTCAATTAAATTGGCAGTCAATTGCAGACTATCTCACACCAAGTCTGACATACATATATAATATTGTTAAATCTAATAACATCAATCAAAACCTCTCAGATTACCCTTGATTTTGATTTATGGGGGCAGCTAATTGTTCTGCATGTGTGTGTGTGTGTGTGTGTGTGTGTGTGTGTGTGTGTGTGTGTTCCCTTGATGTCTCGAGAAATTGATGCATGCATAGCCATGATCTGGACCTAGCTTATTGTTATAAGCTATTAATTAATCTTGATCTTGGTTGAATGCAATTAATTAATAACTAACCCTTTTAATTAAAAGGGTTCTGGTGATTTTCTTATGCAAATGAACCAAGTGTAACGGTAAAATTTTAATATATATGTGTGTGTGTGTGTGTGTTTGTGAGTTTGGCCTTTTTTTTTTTCCTTACTTATCGTCATGTAAGATCTTCCCCTCTGTACGCTTTCTCAATCTTTGATTACATGGCCAATTTAACAAGAATTCTAATGGAAACGAAGATATATTTCCCAAAAGAGGACATAATATACATATATATATATATATATTAACATATATATTCTTCTACAAATTGTGCTGGATTTTTTGACTTTTCCTAAGAGTCTCTCTTTTCAAACTGTCCATTTGAGTACTTCATCGACTTACATAATTCAACTAGACACTCTTGAAAAATCGGCCATTCTGTAACAGCTGCTCCGTCACCAAATTCTTGGAGCCTCGCAAGGATCCCGGGTACTTGGTAAATTGAAGCAAAGATGAAAGAAAATAAAAATAAAAATCTACGGATGTGTACAAAATACATTACAAATTTCAACAGCGATTTTTCAAACTTTCTAGTCTTAGGAACGTTCAAAATTAAGTTCAAATCAAACTCTTCTGCAATTTTTTTTAAATAAAACAGTAGCTTAATTAAGAATCTTCTAATTTGACTCTTTTTTTCTAACCTATTCATGTGCTCAAATATATATATATATATATATAAGGCACACACATCGTTATGATACAAAGATCCACGTATATAGCCTTAATTACTTGTCAATAATCTCCAGTACATTAAAAATTAAGTTATTATAATATAATACAGTCTGTTCTAAAACGTCACAAAGATCACCAAATTCAAACAAAGATATGCCTATTCAACAAGCGACTTTTTTGTAAACCCCACGAATTGCAAAGCAGTTCAAACGCAGCCGTTTAACACGTGTTAAAGTACAATACGGTCTAATAAATAAGTCCATGTTCAAGCCCACTTTCGTCACCAAAGGCGTGTATTGGACGGACTCTTATTATACTTCCAAACATTTATAACATTTCTAATACAGTCATTATTGTTCAAACGAGCGACAAAAGAAACTCCTGCCGGGATTTTTTTTTATTTGTTATTCTTTTTCTCATGTTTACGAAGTGTTTCATTAGTTTTGTCAGGTACTTGACCTTTTTGAAATCATTATTCCTTATTTTCTTCGCTTTATATTCAATCTTTGAACCTAGAGAGTGTACGGTTATAAAGTCCAAAGGAAGAAAATTAAATTGTGCTGTTGGTCGGTTAATTAATGTCAAAAGTTCCTTTTTGCATTCACATTATTGAATATTAATATACTATAAAAGCAGCTTTAAGCTTACCCCTCATGGCCTCCATATCGATCTCAACATTCTCAAAAATCGATAAGGTTACCAAAAGATGGAGAGGAAGCTTGTAACCCAAGTCTTGCTTTGCAGTTTCTTCGTTGTTCTTGTTTTTCAGTTTTGCCCTGCGTCGTCTGACGAAGTTGGTAAGGAAAATTAATCTTGCATGTCAAATATTAATGGATTGGTGTTCATATACACGCATATATAGTAATTGCTTTAATTGCTTACTATCGTATACCCGTTTGATAGTGTCTTTAAAATAGTTAAAAATGATTTTGTTTTGATAAACAAAATTTTTTTAAGAATTGTGCTAAGGGTATTTTTAAAATTTTGTTTAAAAAAACATTTTAAGAAAATACTAAGAACAATATCAAACAGGGTTGCTGTCTTTTTTTTCCGGATTAGCTAGGTGATAGTACTTTATTATTGTTTATTTAATAATTTCTCTTTCAAAATTTTATGAGTGTATGTTTAACCTATTGGGTGCTTGGTAGAAAATAGTCTCTACCACTTTCTCAGTTATAAACAGTGTAAAGATCTTATATGCTACAGTAACAATAAACAAATTGTTTTAAAAAAATCACTACAGTGTAAAGCTCTCACATACTACAGTAAAAACAATTCTAACCACCTACAAAACACCCTATTAGATTAATTATCTTAATTTTTTTTTCCTTACTTGTTCTCATTTATATGTTTTTATTTTACTCGTGAATATCAGAGGATGAGAGTGAGTTCAATTATGAAGAAGGGGGCGAAAGGGGGCCAGAGAGATGGGGAGAGATTCATCCTGAATGGAGCATGTGCAGCAATGGAACCCTGCAGTCACCGATCGATTTGTTAGACGAAAGAGTTGAAGAAATCTCACACTTGGAGAAAATTAAGAGAAAGTACAAGCCTTCCAATGCCACTCTCAAGAATAGGGGTCATGATATCATGGTAACACAAATAGATTTTAAAATACTCTACCATATATACATATTTATGTATAGCAAAATTGCTTTTTTAATAATTCTGATTAGGTGCAAAAACTACACTCAAAATTAAAAATTATTAAAGTAATTAATAATATTTTACAATTGTTTAGAGTGTTGATAGTTTTAGAGCATACGAGATTTGATATACAATGATTTGTTTTTGGTGGGTGCCAAGTTATAATTTGTGTGTCAAGTATCTTTGATATCAGTCAGCCATTTACTTTAAAAAATGTTGAGTTGCTAATTAATTTTTTTATTATTAATTTGGTGAATATTTTATGAGTTAAGTGTAGAATTATTGCTAGCAATTTTCCTTTCAGAAGTCTAGCTGTAAAGTATTATATACAAAATATCATGGAGAAATTAAATCAAATAACCATTGAGTGGTTTGAGTGGTTAGGTGTGTAAATGTGTGTACATGAATCCTGGGTTCAAATTATTATAGTTGATTTCTTCTTAATAAGGGGAATGGTAGGCCCTGCAACGAAAAAAAAAAAACTTTTAGTTACTCTTACATAATGGCGTGAAATCTAAATTAGAAAAAAAACAAAAAACAAAAAAAGCACTCCAACACGTAAGTATAGAATTACATATCATATATGTATTGAATTATATTTTACTATTTTTTTCAAAATTAAAAAAAATAATTAAGCCGTTATTGAAGTATTTAGAGTTATAGCTAATTAAAACTTTCTATTATTCACAAATAACTCCTAATTTGATCGAAATGTCCTCCAATAACAATATCACTATAATATAAGTAATTACTTGGTTAAAAAAAAAGTGAGTTCCCCTTAATTAACTATATATACACATAACTGTTATAGTATAAAGCTTTCACATGCTATAGTATAAAACAAAAATAGGCTATAGTGTAAAGCTTTTATATGCTACGACAAATTCATTCTAAATTATAGTTTTAACTTACGTTGCCAAACGCACTCTAAATAGCTACATACATGTATCAAGCACTAAACAAGATTTTTTAAAATGTTTAGAAACCAAGTTAAAACTTGAAATTAAAATTTAAATAATATTACATGTGAGAGCTTTACACTATAGCATACTTTTCATTACACCATAATCTATGAGAGTTTTACACTATACGAGTTAAAACTTTGGTATTGAAATTTGGTTCTAAAATACTCTCTTTTATCTTCACTATATATGACAATGAATTGTATATTGTGCAGTTGAAATGGAACTCGGATGACGCTGGTTATATTGAAATAAATGGGACTCAATATTTCATCCAACAATGCCATTGGCACTCACCTTCTGAACACACCATTAATAGCAAGAAGTTTGATCTAGAGTTACACGCCGTTCACGAAACCCCATCGGGACAGACCTTCGTATTTGGAATCTTGTATCAGTTTGGAGAGCCTGATCCATTCTTGTCATCAGTACGTACCTATATTACACCATTAATAATATGTTTAAAGTACCTATAATATTGCTTAATTAATCTTGATCTGTATTTTATATCCTCTTCATTTAGGTTGAGGAACATTTAGAGGAAATTTCTGATACTGGAGAAGAGATAATTGTTGGAATAGTTAATCCGGAGCAAATAAAAATAGCAAGTCGAAAGTACTATAGATACA
>CAMOHE010053175.1:0-12181 GCA_946598075.1 Artocarpus hirsutus | reverse complement strand
AAAGAAGTGTATTTTTTGGCGATCCCTTCAAAGGTTGTCAAGTGCTGACTGGTCCATTTTCTTTTTTTTTCTTTTTAATTTGGTTTTTCCCCACTTCTTTCTTTCATCTTCTTATTTTCTTACCTATCCCCCTTTTTTCTTTTTTCTTTTTCACTTTTTCCTTTCTCTTTTGTTTTTTAACTCTTATAACCTTATATATATTTTAAAACATGTATATTATATTATATTATATTGTGTTTTATTCTTAGATGTGTTTATATATCAATTATAGATCATCATATTAAAAAAAAAAAACAAAAGAATTACTCACGCGCGTCGTGCGTGCTTTTCACTTGTCAAAAGGAAAGAAAAAAATCCACAAACAAAATATTTCTTATTTGTTCATTTTTTTCATCAATGTTGAGAAGAATGATAGAGTTTTGAATTTGTGAGTCTAGTGGTGCAATATAACTCATTAGTCCACATGTCCATATGTATGTTACCCTTTACATTTAAAGAATACAAGATATATTTCCTACGTCACGCTCGTCGTATTTGCTCATACAATTGCAACACTGCAATTTTAATTGCTATTATGAATATATAAACCTGAAATCTCCTCGCCCAAGCGAACCACGCCAATCTCAATTGAACATTAAGAAAAATTACATTTTGATATTCATGAAATATGGCACGAAAAAATCCATAAACTTTCACACGATATGTTCACCACAATCATATTAATTAGACTATTCATGGACAGGTTCAGCAGGTGGCGGGCGGGTGATGGCCGGTTTGAGAGAGAATAAATTTTCCAAAATTTCAGCCCATAACCATCCAATCCAATAGTGCAGCTGGCTGGATGGGTTTGAAGCGGGCAGGAGGCAGGAGTGGATAGTCTACCAGATGGATAGAACGGTTTTGAACTCTTTTTTTCTTTTTCTTTTTCTATCAATTTTGTAACAATTTTTGAATTTATTCAATAGTTCAAACTTTCACAATGTTGGTATTGGAGGGAAAAAAGAAGAAGAAGAAATTAAAATAAAACTCATGATGAAATAAGAATATAATAATAAGTCTCAAACATTGTACTTGCCTAAAATGGCAACATAAGCAGGGAAAAAAGAAAGGAAGAAAAAGTCTATAGCATGAAAAACCATCCTTTAAAGAAATACATCTCTAAAATAGTCAAGGTTTCAAAAAAATAAATTTAAATTCATATAACATTTTTCCTAACAAGCTTCACAATAGAGAGGAAGTGCCATAATATTTGCTACAGATTTTCCATTTCCATATAATTGTATATAACAATAATAATGGATCATAATAATCACACTTAAGAAAGTCAAGTAATTATAAAAAAGGAAAATATAAATATTTATAAAGCGTTAGGCAAAGTTGGTTAGAACTAACTTTTTAGTTCAAAACACCATAATCTGTGAGAGCTTTACACTGTAGCAATTTTTTTTCCTTTTATTATAACATATAAGAGCTTTAACCAAAAAGTTGGTTCTAACTAACTTTGCCAAACACCTATTACTTTGTATTAAAATAGCGGGTGAGCAAGTTGTACTTGCTATAAAAAAAATTCTCAAAACCATCCCCGCTCGTTAAAGAAGACAGGTGGGTAGAAAACCCGCCCAAAATAAATAGATAATGGCGTGAACCCGTTTCATTATAAGAGGCGGACGTGGGGCCACTGTTTAAACGATTTGGCGGTTTTGGCGAACAACCTTAATAGTAATCATTCAAACAACATATAATAGTATAAATATCGGCCGGTGATTATCGATATCCATCGTGATATTTTGTAGTTAACACAAGCAAACGCCGATGTCTACCAATAACTGCAATTACTAATGGCAATCGATTGCCCCACCACCGATTTTCTTCCTAAATATATCGTTAAGATACTCACGGGTAATCGTCATATCCACCATGATATTTACAAGTAGCAATGGATAATTGTTGATATCCATCATGGCCCTTGGTAGTCGCTAGCTTTGAAATATCGTTATCTATTGGAATTTATCATTACCTGCTATAACTAATTGTATAACTATTGGAGCCATGATATAAATTTGCGCATTGAAGCTCGCCTTGGAGAGAGGTGCTTAAATTTTGCATCGATGCTTAAGCCCAGATCTGAATCTAAGAGGCTTTTGTAATTGAGACTAGCCTTGCCTCAAGGCATTATATGGGGCTAAGGCCTTACTTTCTTTTGGTTTATAATTAGTTAGAGTGAAGTAAATTTGCATCAAGACCTAGATAAAAGAATCAGTTTAAACAGAGCCTAAAAAATAGTTTTTCAATAAAGATTGAATTTAGTAGGGACAACTTTTGAATTAGAATCTAGACTTCTCGCTTGTGAAACTTGTTATTTAAGCCTTATTTTTAGTTTGATTTGTAACTATTGCTTTTAAATGCTTTATTTTTTCATGTTCTTTGAATTATTATATGGTTTTATATTGAGGCCTACGCCTTGCAAGGAAAACGCCTCAACACCCTATCGCGCAATATTAAAACGTTAATTAGAGCAAAATTGTAAGCGTACAATAAGTTCAAGGGTAATGATGCGATTCAACCTTCTAATTTTCATGCTAATTTTTAAAATATCAGTCCTTTGGGGATAGGAAAAAAAAAGACAGTAAAAATTGGTAAATCCTACAAAGTTATAAAAAATAGTAAACAAAGTTGGATGAGGATCATTAGAAATATAAAGAATGGAGAGTATTGGATGGATAGCAAAAGCGTTTTTCATCGCATTATTTGGTAAGACGGGAAAAAGAGAGCAAAAGTCTCATTGTCCATGTTAATTATTTTGTAAAAGGAGAAATTCAATAAATGTTATGGAAGGTGAAATAGTCTTTTCCTACCCAGTAATAGCGTCCAAATTTGTTTTCCCCATTCCCTTCCAACAAAAGAGGAATTATTCGTATTGATGGGCCTAAAACAGGAACTCGACCCCGCATTTTCTCTCCTTTTCCTTCTCTTTCTAACCAAACAAAATAAATTCAACCTTCCCTCCACTTCAATACCCTCTCCACCCACACATCGGCCGCTCCAAGTAGACAAAGTGCAAGAGTTTAGACGTGAGAAGTGAGTAGGGACATGAAAATCCTTGTAAACTTTGGTTATTGTCTCAATGTGCCCCTCAGATTATGTAAATTGGTACTTATATCCTCTAAACTTCATAATTGTGGCAAAAACATCTCTTTTTGTTAATTTTCCTCTTAATTCTTAAAGAACGCTTGACAAGTCGAATTAGTTCCAACCAACTATAGTATAAAGCTATCGAGAGCTACAATAAAAGAAAAGCCGTTATACAATAAAACAGTTTTTAAATCATAATTTTTATTCCAACCTATTTGTTAAACTCTTATTAGATAGAAAGGGCCACATGGGCAGATAAATTTTAAAAATTCCCTTTAAATTTTAATCATCTCATCGTGTTCCTCAAACTTCATCATCCCAATTATACTCAAAATTAAGAGAAGTAATGCGCTCACTTTTTTTAAAAAAAAATTGATGGAAAATTTTTTAAGATCTACATGCTTAAATGAAAGTATTCACATCTAATGTACATTACATGGACTAATTTTAAGGGCAAAATTTTGATCCCTTTTTCAGCACCTTATGATTTGCGCAAAGGTATAGAGGAAACTAAAAAGAATGGCGTTTAACAACGATTAGTTTGCTAACTCTTGTGCTTTTATATTTTTCCCTTTAAATTCCTTTTATTCGATTTACACATGGTCATCTAATCTAAAAATTAGACGGAACTTAATAGGAAATCGTTTACCATAATTCAAAATTTATAGGATGTATGTGTTACTTTTCATTGTTTGGAAGGGGCATATTGAGACAATAATCAAAGTCTAAAAGTGTTGAAATTCTCTTGACTATTTTTTGTCCAAAACTTAAAGGGCATTCTTGTAACACTCTTAAACTTCAAAAGGGTATGCATTTCACGTTTTATAATTCAATGAGCATGGTTAAACGATGACCAAATTTCAGGTAATTTCTTGAAATTTTTACTAAGACGTATTTAGTGCGAGATATTTAGTTCGATGCAAGAAAGTTCTTGTTGAGAGGAAGAATATCACTTGCGCGCTAATTTTGCAAGTTGTTAACTTGGCCTAACTGCAAATCAATTTAGTTTGATTGACCTAAATTTAGCTTGACGTCTAGCCATCTGCTTCATTTTCTTCTCACTTAGTAAAAGCTTAAGAAAAATTTGCTACTTCACTTGCCATCTAACCTTGGCCAACAAAAATGTTCTCTCGGTCAAGTTTTTCTTATCTTCTTCCCCTCTTTTAACACGGGTCAGTTTAAGATTGCCACTTCTTTCATATTATTTCTCAATTTTACAACTTTTATGAGAAAATTTAAAACATATCATTTTCAATTAAAAAAAAGCACTATTATTCCTAAATATTTTTTGGTTAGGGTTGACAACACATGTTATTTATTTTGGCCATTTTAACTATGAGAAATAGTATAGACCAAAAAGAGGGGAAAAAAAGTAGCAAAATACAACAATGGTAGTAAAAAAAAGGGTCTACCACCTAATTTACTTTTCTTACACGATGTAGAAAATGAAACAACTCAATAATTCGTCACAACATTCCCTAGATTCCATAAGAGGAAGCATGGACAATTTGCAAACAAGACAACGATGATGCGTCTCATTTTGCTCTGGAAATCAATGCTGTGAATCTGACTGCCCAAAGTAAAAGCTCACCATGATGTTTGAGATGATAGAGCTAAAACCATATATTTCAACAATGAGAAAATTTGACATTAAGCGAAAGTAATCCTCAGAGGTGAGGACGAAAGGAAAGGAAAAAATTGATATGGTAGCTACAAGATCACAACTAACATCCCTCTGTGGCCTGGACTACTACATTCTCTTCACAAGCTGCAGCTTTCAGTGAATCCCCACTTATTTTTCATATTTCAGCAAAGAAGAAGTCACTTGCTCAGCAGTCCAATGTAAGAGTTGCTCCTACAAGATTCAGAGAACTATCCTTGAAACTCTAATGGAGAGTTCACGATGTGGGTGCACCATCTTCACCATCATTTTCATTGCTTTCAGATTTATTTTCTTGGTCAGGGACTTTCAGAGTCAAGGCGCACCCGGACAAAGGATCCACCAGGCGTGTGTCACACGGCCCTCCTTTACGTCCCATTGCCCCCATCGGTGGTGGGGGAAATACCCCCGCTCTAAAAGGAATGCACTGCAGAGGCTCCGAAGGCTGAGCCCAAGAAAAATGGCCGGCCAAGGTTAAAACACACAACAATTGCCGACTCGTTTTACAACTTTGGAAATTCTGTGTGTCTTCATTTGGCTCACCATAACAAATTGTACAGCATTATATATCATTAATGATTCTCAAATCTCATGATGTGCTAATCTTCTAGTTTTAGCATGAACATTAGGGACATATAAAGTTGAGAAAAGATGGTCAGAATGGTAATGTTATTAAGTTATTCAGCGCAAGAATATCTCCAATCTCTGATAAGTCTAAATTGAAGACTTTGCAGTTCAAGACTCAATTTCAACGAGAATGTCAGAATCATACACGACCGAAACGTGTAGGAAAAGAATAAAAGAAAAGAAAACAACGTACTTACCGCCATCTTGGCCTAATCAAACCAGAAAATCACTAATCATTGATCATTCCATTGGTTAATTACGATAACAAATTGAAGAAAAGTAAATAAAAGCATCAAAAGCAAAGTAAAAAGACTCCGCGCAAACGAACATTTTCAATGAAATCTTTCAATTTCTTATTTTACTGTGTTCAACTTTATGTATTCCTCCAAGCGTTCGGTATACAGAATTCTGAGATATCCCCACTGGCATGGTATCAACGGGAAAGTTATGGAAGCTAAAACGAATTCCTAGGAAACTCAGATTACTGTGTTTTTCTGCTGTACCCGCCGACTTCAAAATAAAAAGCTGAACATAAAAACAAAAGCCCGCTCCATTACAATGTTAATCAGTATATAAACAATCGGCTCATTTTTACACATTTTTTTTCATCTCTAATAAACAAGGAAACCTTTTTCATTAAGCCAGCAATTAAAAAGTGAAACAGAGGAAAATAAATAATTTTTCCAACAATTTTCCCACGAACCAATCACTACTAGCATGAACAAAAAGATATAGAAAAGCACATTTCTATTCATCAAAAACCAGATGGGTAACTTAACATCTAAGAAGCAACTGAAAAATGATGGTGTGTCATGTGTGTTATCCCACTCCAATAGACTTCCTACAAAGGTCCTTCAAAATATCTCTCCTCCTGAAAAATTTTTCCACATCAAACCTGCTTATTCACAACTTGAAGTGTTTGGCTGTCAATGCTTTCCCAACATAAGACCTTACAACAAACACAAATTTGACTTTCATTCCACTCATTGTACATTCTTGGGATATAGCCTCAATCACAAAGGATATAAATGTCTAGACTCCACTAGTCGAATCCTTATTGCTCTAGATGTTGCATTTGATGAAACAGTTTTTCAGCTTGCTGCCTCAAAAACAACCAAAACTTCAACCTTGACATCTCCCTCATGCATTACCAGTCCTCTCATTGTCCATCCTAATTTATGCAACCCATCGTTATCTAATACACAAATTCATCAAGATGCTTCCACAACTCACACTACTGACCATACTGATGCTACTACTTCTACTTAAAACATTTGTCCTTTATCTCAGCCCAACTCTACAACTAACACTCATCCCATGGTAACCAGATTAAAGAAAGGCATTAGAAAGCCTAAAGTCTATGCAGCCATCAAAGAACCTCTATCAATTCAAGAAGCTTTACAAGATGAAAATTGGAAGAAAGCCATGACCGAGGAGTTTTCTGCTTTACAACACAATAACACTTGGATTTTAGTTGAATTAACACCAGACAGAAAGGCAATTGGCTGCAAATGGGTCTTCAAACTTAAAGAGAATCCAGATGGTTCCATAAACAAATACAAAGCCAGATTGGAGGCCAAAGGATTTCATTAAGTGGCTGGCTTTGACTTTACTAAAACCTTTAGTCCTGTTGTCAAACCTACAACAATCAGGATAATTCCTACAGTGGCCCTAAGCAGATGTTGGGAAGTGAGACAACCGGATGTAAACAATGCATTTTTACATGGTGAATTACAAGAAGAGGTTTATATGGAACAACCTCCAGGTTTTATGGACCCTACCTCCAGTCATCTAGTTTGTAAACTACAAAAATCATTGTATGGGTTGAAGTAAGCACTACGTGCCTGGTTTGATAAACTACGCAAAGCTCTCATTACACTTGGCTTTACAATTGCTAATACTGATTAGTCATTGTTTATTTGTGAAGATACTTATGCCACAGTATACATACTTGTTTATGTGGTTGACATCTTGGTTACAGGAAGCAATCCTAGTATAGTGCAGAATCTAATTACTAAGTTGCATCATGCCTTTGTCCTCAAGGATTTAGGCTCACTTGATAGGCATTCAGGTACATCATACCAATAATGGTCTCCTCCTTACTCAAACCAAGTATGTCGAGTAAAAATGCGATATACGAAAGCCGTTATAGCACCTATGACCACTGGTGAGAAACTTCTCTACTGTGGGAGTGATCCAGTTGAAAACGTCTCTCTATATAGAAGTGTAATTTGAGCACTACAATATGTAACAATCACAAGGCCAGAACTAGCATTCTCAGTCAACAAAGTCTGCCAGTTTATGCAAGCACCATTAGAAGTTCACTGGCGTGTAGTAAAACGCATTTTGTGATACTTGGCTGGCACTTTATCTCATGGATTACATCTCACAAGAACTCTTGAAACAGAATTCAATATAGTAGGGTTTTTTTTTATGCTGACTGGGCATCAGACCTTGAAGATAGGAGGTCCACAACTGGTTTTTTTGTATTTCTTGGGAAGAACTTAGTAACTTGGGCGTCCAAAAAGCAGCACACTGTTTCAAGATCCTTCATAGAAGCAAAATATAGAAGCTTGGCAGCTACAGTTGCAGAAATTACATGGATTCAATCACTTCTTATAGAACTCAAAATCCCTACTACACATAAACCAATTGTGTGGTGTGATAACCTCAACACTATAATGATTGCAGCCAATCCTGTCTTACATGCTAGAACCAAACACATAGAGATAGATCTCTATTTTGTTGGCGAAAAAGTTTTGCAAAAAAAGCTAGAAGTGTGTCACGTGCCTTCCATCGATCAACTTGCTGATATATTTACTAAAGCATGTTCTAGTTCCAAGTTTAGTACTATGGGCAGCAAACTCAGTGTTGAAGATCTCAATACACTGAGTTTGAGGGGGGCTGTTAGAATCTAATATCACTGTATAGTTAGTTTCTTTAGTTAGTTTGTTATACACGGTTAGTTTGTTACATGGTTAGTTAGTTAACAAATACCAGCTAACCATGGTAATAAAATAGTTCACTCAAGGTAACTCACTGATATACTGTAGCTAAGAAGCCAGTAGCTATATATACAGGTAATAGTGTACAAATGGTAGACGAAGAATGAATAACACTTCTTGATCTCTTTTCTTTCAGTTTCTTTCCGCAAATCATCATCTCAAATTGCTTGCAATACAGTCTAATTCCTTTTAGCAACTACTAAAGGAACTACCAGTTGTCTTCCTATTGTTGCAAATTCACCGTTTGTTGATCCCAGTAAGCTCAAACACCGAATATTGTCTCCAAATAATGAGAATCGTGGTGGGTTAGGTGTGGTTCAGAATTCAAATGAGATTTTAAATAGAACTCTACCAGTAGTAGCATCGAAAAGGATAAATTTTCTTGCATTTGGATTCAACGGGATGATTTTAGTAGTAGAAAATTAGAGTACGTCTAGTGTGTGTGTATATATATATATATAATTACTGATTATACTGAGTTAGAGAACATTGTGAGTGTTTGGCACTAGTTGGTTTTAATCAATTTTTTAGTTAAATACAGTGTAAAACTCTTATATATTGTAATAAAAACAAAAAAATACTACAATATAAGTTTTTATATACTACAATATTTATAATTCTAATCAATATTTTCAACCATACCAAACACATTATTAGTGTAAAGTGAGGCCTTTTGCTCTGATGTGAGAGAAAAAGGCATTAAATTGAGTTTGTCGCCTAGTGATTGTTGGACAATGAATCTATGTATTAGGCCCTTGGAAAAGGTCTCATAAGAGGCCCTCCTTGGGACTAACCTGCTCTCAAGAATGAGAATGATACGTTAATCATTCAAAATCTGTTCAATCCCTAATTTTTCACCTATAGTTTGGATGTTTTTGAGACTTTTAACTTTTATATTTTAGGGGTTGTTTGTTTTAAATACTCTTGATATTTAATAGAGTTAAATTTAGATTCGAGTATCAAGTATTTTTTGGATATGTGTTTGTTTCTTCCAAAAATCAAATTTTTTGAGTATAAAAAATCCAAGTTTTTAGAGTTTTGTTCTCCTTAAACTTTTGATACTCAGGTATCTCTGCTATTAAAAAACTAAAATTCACTTTTCTATATTTGAGGAAAAAAATATAACTTCTTCATTTGATATCCAATTGAGATGATTCTTTTTCATTATATTACTAGTAAATAGATGAATAAATTAAGATCATATTGCATATTTTTAAGACCATTAACGTTAAGATTTTATTAGATTTGTTAATAAGTAAAAAACTATTTTTACCACATCTCCAAACATAAATTTCAATTTTATTCCATACTTAGATTAAAACTTAAATATATATTCAAACGTTAATTTGAATAACAATTCAAATCACTAACTCAAATCTTAATTTCAATCACACTAATTTAAATCAAATCACTAATTTAAATCTATTTATCAAACAGACTCTTAATATATTTCTTTTTCTTCTTTGCTTATGAAATTTCCATCTTTTTCTAGTCAAACATAATAAAGCTTGGGCTTCTGCTTTTTTTTTTTTTTTTCCAAAATTTTCTTTTTCTTTTTTCTTTCTTTTTAAAAAGGAATTTGGAGGGATTCTATTTGAAATAAGCCCAGCTTTATTGAGTCCAGCGCAGATGAACCAATTCTTTATATATATATATATATATATATATATATATATACATTAATCATTTTAAATGCAAATGAAGAAATTCTAGATTGTCATGTATACGGATTTAAAAGTTTGTCGTGACACGATATCACCAAATAATGTATGGCCTATAACAGTGTCAAATGGGGGCCGTTTGGATAAATGACTTTAAGAGAGAAAATTTTTTGGCAAGTAACTTTTTTTTTTTTTTACACCAAAAATCAAGTATTCTACGCAGAAAAATTGCTCTAGTTTTTTTTCATCTTGTTAAGGGTCTTTTCTTGCTTTAGTTTTTTTTCTTCATCTTATTGAGGTTTTTTCTCAAAAAACTGGAGCAGTTTTTGGCATGAAAAGCTTGATTTTTTGTGTAAAAAAAAGAGGTCATTTCCTCAATTAAATTTTTTGGGCGGCCTTTTTTTTCAAAATCTTTCGTCAAATTGCATATGTTGAGTGTCAATACCAATGTCTCCACTGCTCAGAAACCTAACCCCTTGATTCTCACAGTAATGGTAGTTGCTCAATCGCTTTTATTAGCCTGTTTGATAAAATTAGTTCTAATTAACTTTTTAATTAAAAATAGTGTAAAGTTTTTACATATTATATTAAAAAAATAAAAAATAAAAAATACTATAGTGTAAAACTCTCATATTTTAAAGTGTTTATAATTTTAATCATCGTAACAAACACTACACTTACACCCTTCTGGGTGGGCAAAGATAATTGGCAATAAGGAACTCATCCAGGAAGGTACATGTCAATATGAATTATATTCGCATTCGAACAAAAGTTTAAAAAACCTTAAATTTTTGGAAAAAAAAAAAAAATTGCAACATAAAGATTTGAATGTAACATAAACCTGTGAAATACACGGGGCATTGATTAATGTGGTATTTGACAGTATTGGTTTATACTATTTTATCAGTTATAAACAGTGTAAAGCTTTTACATGTTATATAAAAAACAATTCTAACCAATGGTTCTAACCGTCCTATCAAACACCCTATAAGTGAAATAATGGATCGTCCTACCATGCTTTACTTGTCACTGGATATCAAAGAACACCAGTATTCAACCTGATCGAGCAATAGCCTCAATTCTCCAATGTAGGTAGTCCTGCACATATTCAAGATAGTGTTTAAGAAATAAATTTCAATATTAAAGTTTTATTCGTTATAATATAAAATTTTTATATGCTACAATATATAATAAAAATATGTTATAATATAAAATTCTCACGTAGTATAATATTTAAGATTAAATTTTAAACCCAAACTTAGCTCCTAAACGTTTTTTTAGGCTGGAGTGATAGAAATAGAATGTCCACAAACTAGACGTTGCCAATTGGACCTTGCAGTGCGTTTTTTTTGGCATTGTAATGGAGGAGGTCAGAATTATTGTGAAATGTAATCATGAGGACAACTTAAGCCGAAGTTATGATTACATGACAGCGTGATTAAACAAAAGTCAACGGCCATTCATGTTGCCCAGTTGGCTCCCTCTTTTGGACATCCCGATGGTTTTAAAATCTACAGTTACAACTTCCAAGTTCATGTCAAGCAGGAAAAGGACCATTTTACCTCTTCAAGTTTCATTATCTTTTATTAACAAATCTTTGAATAATCACCTTACTTGTGTAGAATCTTGAAGCTAAAATGTGCCTGCATGATTTCTAGAACGATTCTTTTATATTCATTTCAATTAACAGGACTGTAATAGTGAGAATAAATAATTCTCTTCATAATTTAATTTGTGTTAACATTTATTAAAACACATATATAATGCGAAGAAACATTACGAGCCTGAAAAAAAGTACCAAAACTTATATTTTAAGTGTTTTTTTTTTTCAAAAAGGAAAAAATTAATTCCTTTTATTGGGATTGACATTTATTTTATAAAAATTTCAGAAAGTTTAGTAAAATTATTTTTGAAAATCGATTTTCACATACATTATGCATCTATACATTATTTATATATTTTCACCTATGACAATTCTTTGTTCTACTCAAAATATGAGCTCAATTATGCTTCTAAACCTACCATAACAAGTTTTGCATTTCACTATGAGTCTATTAGTTGGACCCTAAATTGAATTATGAAATATTAAACCTTGA
>CAMOHE010053174.1:105421-136714 GCA_946598075.1 Artocarpus hirsutus | reverse complement strand
GAGAATTGCACAAAGAACTTATTGTAATTTTAAGAAGCGAAGAGAATCCGTCTGTCTATCTATCTAAAAAGAAAGAGAGGGAGTTCCGTTCCTTTAAAAGCATTTCATTAGGATCGGTTCCGTCAACAGTGATGCAAGCATTTTTTTTTTTTTTTTTTTTTGCTAAATAGGGGAAAAAAGGGATCACTAAGGCTTTTGATTCATATGTTTGAACAAAAAGTTTAAACAAAAATTTAAATTTTGTAAGAAAAATACTCTGACAAAATGGTTCGAACTATAATTCGAACCTACAAAGCAAATGGACTGTAAAGCTATACTGGCCCCGTCACCATATTTTATAGAAAAAATTCTACGGCCAATTAGTGGAAAGGAAACATTGATGATCTTATTTTACTCGAAGTATAGTTTAGTCTCATGCAAACCAACGGATGCTTTTAAAGTGTCAATTTGGGTTATTCGGTTTGGCTTGGCCCATATGGGGCAAAAGGAAAAATCAAGTCGGGTTGGTTAATGAAAAGGGAGGGTTTAGCTTGACCTGAAGTCTGCATAAGCCTAAGACCAGGCCCGGGCTGCCCACTTTTTTGTGAGGGAATTTCAAAAAACAAAAAGTAAAAAAAATTATGTAATTGGCATGACTCAACTAGGTTCTATTTTGGGTCAAAAGAAATAAACCACGGGTTGACTCGTTTAGCTCAGCTCAAATTGACACCTCTAGAAGTGTCAAAGTTCATTAATTTCCTTTGTTTTTTTTCTTTTTTCTTTTTTCTTTTTAAAAAGAAAGACATTCCTTCCACTGTATTATGACCTGAGTTTTACGTCTTTAATGCTCCTTTGATGCTCACTCTTTCGTTTTTGTTTTTCATTAAAGATCATCTTTCATTTTGCTATCATTAAAGATCATCTTTCATTTTGCTTTCATCTTCTTTCTTTTTGACATTCTTCTTCTTTTTTTTTTTTCAAATAAACCTACAAGTATACACTTAAGAGGAAAAAAAATGAATATACAAAAAAAAAAGCTAATTTCACATATTTTCTATCATTATTTCTTGTATTTTATTTGTTAGTTTCTCAGTTTTGTTGTGTTTTGTAGGTTTTTAAGACAATAGAATAAAAGAAAGGTGAAAAACATGGATTTAGGAGCACTTCAAAAGTGCATCAGGACTTTTTAATTAGCACCGGAGACTGCAACTTGAAGAACGGGCATCGTGGCCTGCAACGGAGCATTAGGCGCTGCGCACTGCGTCGCCAAGCGAGATGAATCCGGCAAGTGAGCCCAAACATGGGCTATGGCGCCGGAATTCGAAGCTGTAGCACCCAAGGACGAATTTTTACCTTATTTTTGGTCCAAAAAGCCTCTAAACTTTCCTGTTTTCAACCCTAACTTTGCAATTCTATAAATACATCATCTTAGAGCATTGTAAAGGGTTCCTTCTTAGTTTAGGAGACTTTGGAAAGACTTTTGAGACACCTTTTCACAGAACAAAGGAGCAGATAAAGGAGAGATATTGGTATAGAGGCAAAGACAGTGGATTTTGAAAATGGAGAAGCTCAATTTCACCTCTAAATCAATTTCTTATTCTTTTCTCATTATGTTTAAGAACATGTTTTGTGTTTTTTTAATTTTCATTATTAATTTTATTTTTCTAGAGGCAAATGTAACATATTACAATACTATGTCTTTTATTTTTTTTTTATATATTTTCCTTCATTTTATTTATATTATCATATTCTCAATATTTATAATTTACTGGCTATGAATTAGACGATTTACTATTTATAATTACGGACTCGAGAGAGGAAATTTTTGATGTAATATTGGATAACATGACGTAAGATTTTTTAGATAAAGTTCAAAAGGCTAGTAATTCCTTTATAGCTATTTTAAGTACCGTAAAAATTATCTTAATAATCCAATTTTGATAGAGATATCGAGATTAGTTTATAGGCATAGTTTCACTCTGCACTCAAGAGAGGGACTTTAATAAATTAGGGTTATTAGCTAATAAACAGGGAAAATTACTTAGAAATAAATTGACAATGAAAATGTATAGTTCTGGCTAGATGAAATCAAAACCTATAGAGTTTTATACCATTGATTGTCTTGCCGTTAGAATGTTTATTTTCTTTTAATTTTAGAATAGTTTTATTTTCAATTATGTAATTTTCTTATTGTTTAGTTTTCAAGATAAAATTAAGATTATTTTAATTACATTATTAAGTAGGAATTCAAAAACAATCCCAAAAAACAACAACTCTTTCTACCACTTCACTATTAAAACTTGACATCGTATACTTGTGATTTGGTCAGGTGTTAACATATCCCTAAAAAAAGAACTGTTAAAATCACTCGAACAATTAATAAGGAAAATTATTGAGAAAACATGTTTTTGAGAGTTAATGGAGGAGTCTAAAGAGAAAAAAAAAAGAAAAGAAAAGAAAAGAAAAGAAAAGAAAGCTAATATCCCTAATGTTTAGTATCTTTATGTATAGACTCGTTAGGAAGCATGTGTTAGCACGTGTATAGTATCACAAAAAGGTTAAAAAAAAAAGGATAATGGAAAAGTCATATAGAAAATTAATATAAGGTATGCATGTAAAAAGTAATGATTGAAAGAGCTAGATAAAAAGGAAATGGTAAAGTACAATCAATTTGGGGAAAAAAATTGCTTCAACACGGAAAAATAAAAAAGGTATTTATTTTTAAAAAAAAGATATTTTAAAGAGATGAGTGAATAATATATAAGACTTATTTGAGAAAATTTATTTTAATAGAGCAATTAAAAAAATTATAAATACCATTATGAATATACAATTAAAAAAATTTAAATAGACCAAATAGAAAGAAAAAATTTAAATGGAGAAACATTTGGGGAAAAAATAATTAATGGGTTAATATGGTGTATTCAAAGAGGGGGAAAAAAAAGCCATCACTCAGCGCCAATCTCCATAAAAACCATCACCTCTTTTCCCCCTCCAAAACCATGTGCAGCACCCAATACAATAGGTTTAAAAAAAAAAAAGGTGATCGTTTTGGTTGAAACATGAATAGTACTTAAACAGTACTTTATTGAGACTTACGTGTAGCAAAGATACTAAACAATTAACAAGGAAAAGTATTCACAAAAGATGCTTTTTGAGAATTAATAGAGGAGTCTAAAGAGTAGAAAAAGAGAGAGAGAGAGAGAACCAATATCCCTGAAATTTAGTACTTTTATGGATAGCTTAACATACCTGAGATGTATTCAATTGAGCACTTATATTTAATTCTATGGAGTTAAACCTCTCTTGCTCGTAAAAAAATAAGTATTAGTCTAAAAAATATACTGCATATTAAATTAAGACCTATTGTTTTATAAATAAGGAGATTTTATCCTCGTAGAGGTGAAAAGGATTTTATTTTATTTTTGGTGCAGATCATCTCTTTGTCCTCTTTCCCTATAGCCCTTTTTAATAAATAGAACTCATTCATTCAATATCAAGTAATTTACATTTTATTGTATAACTATAACGCAAGAACCGATATATTGTAACACATCTTCCTTTAAAGTTACAAAATTCTCCCGTTGTATCTATTTCCTCCTTTTTAGCTATAATTCTTCTTCTTTTTTATGAGTAATTTTCTCCCATTGAAAATCGATACACTTAGGTACAATTTTTTTTTCCTTTTTTTTCCAGAAAGGAACTAACATACAACTTGTTTGTTATGTTGGAAGAAAATAGTTTAATTTTTCATTTTTGAAGAATTATTTTGTGTTAATGTCATAAATGGTCGTTAAAGTTTAACCTCAGTCTTATTTTAGCCATTGACGTTCTAAAAGTTTAATTTTAGTTCTCGAACTATTACTTTGTTTTAATTTTGGTCCTTCCAAAAGTTAAATGTAAAATATTTAATGAAAAATTTTTAAAGTGTCCTACTTTAGTCCTTAATCTATTACTTTATTTTATTTTTTATCATTTTTTAAGTGTAGTGTTAATAAATACATTTTTTAAAAAATATGATATAATACGTAATTTCCTGATTCTATTGACATAAACTGTCACCCTTACCTTAAAACTCATTAAATGTTGTGTGTGTTTATTTGTGATAATTCTTCACAAAATGGTTAATTTGTTATTCTGTTTGGCGATTCTCTTGGGCTCACCGTTGTGAAATACACAACCATGAACCACCTCTCTATATATAAACACAGGCATCTGGACACATTTGTATTTAAGATTGTGGAAACATAATTAAGGTTTGAGAAAAGTTGGAAATATATAACTGAAAACCCTCCCTATTGGGGCTTTACAAGGGGACAGTTTTGAAAGCATTAACTAATGATGGGGGAGGAAAGAGTCCATGACGTCGCCCTAACCTGGGAGGAAGCAATCCCGGCCGCATTCATTCGGCCGGAGAATGAGCAACCCGGCATCACCACCGTACACGGGGCAATCCTCGAGGTCCCGACCGTCGATTTCGGCAACGCCAACGAGGAAAAGCTTGTCGGAGAAATGGCGAAGGCCGCCAGGGAATGGGGGATGTTCCAGGTGGTGAACCATGGCATTCCTGACGAGGTCATAAGCAGATTTCAAAGCGTTGGGAAGGAGTTCTTTGAGCTGCCGAGCGAGGAAAAGGAGGTCTATGCCAAGGATCCAAACTCCAAGTCTTTGGAAGGATATGGGACAAAGCTTCAGAAAGAATTGGATGGGAAAAAAGGCTGGGTTGATCATATGTTTCACACGATATGGCCTCCTTCCGCTATTAATTACAACATCTGGCCAAAGAACCCCCCTTCTTACAGGTTAGAAAAAGGTCTCATGCGTCTTCTGAGGAAATGAAAGTGGAATAGGTTTCTAAATAATTTTTGGAGAGCTATATAAAAACGAAATGAAAATGAAAACAAAAAATGGTGAGAATTGTTTTTATATTTTGAACTTGAAAATGCCCAGAACTTTTTGAAAAGTTGGCTGTAATGGGGAAATTTGCTAAAATGGTTATCCTACAAAGTTAAATTAGCAAAACAACCCTTTTGTATTTCATTTTTACACTTAACGATCATGGTTGCACAAGATCGCTCTAAAGTGGGGTGGAGTTGTTCTGATGGCTCGTGAGTCATTCTAAAGTCATTTCAGAAATTAAAATTATTTAAAAAGTCATTTGCATTTTGCTAATACACTTTTTGTTAGCTATTTCTACAAACACTCACTAAAATGACTAGCCTGTAGTACAAATGAAATTAGTAAAATGACTATTTTTTAAAATTTTTACATTGAATCACTACGGTTGCATGGGGTCATTCTAAAGTCCGGTTGGGTCGTTACAAAGTCACATGAGGTTATTAATTCCAACATCATTTTGCAAACTGATATTTTTAAAAATATATTTTGCTAATAGAGCTTTTTATTAATTAGTCCAGTTGAGTTGTGTTTCCTTTTTCATATTCATTGTCTAAGTACATTAATAAATGTTTTCAGAAAGAGAACATAATTTCACTTTCTTTGTATGCTCAAAACTAAAAGCACAATAAAACACAGTTTCAAAAATATCCCCTTTGATATTGCTTCTTGTTGTTTTCTGAAATATTGTTGCACACTTTTTGAGCCAAAAAAATTCAAAAACACTCTTTGCATTATTCTTAAAAAATTTTCATTTTTCAAAACAAAACCATTTGGAAAACATTACCAATCATTTCTAAAATTGTACTTAAAACAAAATCATTTTCAAAATACTAACAAACAAGTCCGTCTTTGTATTTTGTTGCATTACAGTGTCTATAGACATAAACCATGCCCTAGATGCATGCAATCATGCTTGGAGTCTCAATAAACCAGCTTCGTATAGAATCTTCTTATTTTACAATACCTTTTTTGATGCTTTGAGAAAAATAAAGCCTTACTAGATATCTAGAACTACATAAACAACACTTTATTTAATTACTTTAATAACTTCTTAAGTTACGATTCGTTGATTCTAATTGACAAGTCTTGTAGCCATAAATGCCATTAGCTCCTCCGTTTTGCTGAAATTTCGGTGCCATAAACTCATCACGCGGGACCAAAACCGGACCAAATTCTAAAAGAGAATTAAAAGTATTATTATTTATTTTCCCCACAACTCAAATATATGTAGCATATTATACTTGAAAAGGAGGGTGCTACGATTTTTTTTTTTTAATGCACCCTTCTTGAACTTCAAATTCCAAGCAACAAGAGATACACTTGCATATCTTCTTCTTTTTTTTTTTTTTGGGGGACAAGTGAGAGATACATATGAATATAAAACACATAGATAGTTTTGTCTCCGGTGGGAGGTCTATCTGTCGTAACATATAAAAATAAAAAATGTAACATAATACTTCTTAAACGTAACGTTGATGCTGGAGATGTGTAACATATTCTTTGTTACATTTGTCAACGTCAATTTTTGGGTATTACACCTTCTAATATTAATATTATATATAATGATTGTCATGCTATATTTTTAATTTACTTTTATATATTAAGACGGGGATGGTCCCCTAAAGAGTCCATAAAAAATAATAAAAATACTAGGAAAATCAACTCTAATCACAACTTCTGTGCCAACTAATGAGTTGGCATTCTTGTATTGGTAGGTAAGATTGCTACATCAATTAGTAAGTATCCACGAATGAAAAATGACAACTTAAGAGTTAGTATAAAATTAGGATAAGAGTTTGATGTCTTTTAACATTAATTATTTTTGTATACAGAATAATGAAGTGATCTGGTTGTTTAATATGATGATCTTAGGAATGCTAACATAGAGTATGCCGACCACCTGCATGGGGTGGTGGACAAGCTATTCAAGAGCCTGTCTTTAGGATTGGGGCTAAAAGATTACGAGTTAAAAGAGGCAGCAGGTGGAGATGAGTTGGTTTACCTTTTGAAAATCAACTATTACCCGCCATGCCCACGCCCGGATCTGGCTCTTGGGGTAGTGCCTCATACAGATATGTGTGCTATCACCATTCTTATTCCCAACAATGTCAAGGGCCTCCAGGCCTTCAGAGATGGCCATTGGTATGATGTTGCGTACATTCCTAATGCCCTAGTTATCCACATTGGTGACCAACTTGAGGTATTTTTCTTTGCTTTTATTTCGGTAGTTCATTATTTTTTTTTCTTTTCTATATTATAATTATATAGTTTTTTGAACATGTTCACTATCTTTTGGATCTCAGAAGATTAGAAGGAAAAAAGAATTTTGTAAATTGATTTGAGATAGATTTTAGGGAAGGAAAATGTTGATGTTTTAAACTCGAGGGTTTGGATGAATTCTCTTGTGCCTTAATTTTTCATTTGCAAGACCTAAAATTTAAGATTTAATTTATAAAGATACCCAACTATGCACTCTAGTTTAACATGTCTCCCAGACTTTGAAAAAAGCTCATTTCAGATGCAAAATTATATAAAATCGTTCTATCCATCCAAATTCATCGAAATGATGACGTTGCACTAAGTATAATTTCGTAAATGCCTCCAAACTGTTGATCTTATGTCAAATTAAATGTTAGGAGGGGACAATTTTAACATAAAATTAATATTTCATAGGACGTTTAAGAAAATACATTGGTTTATGGCATCTTTTAAACGATTAAAAATTACATTAACCGGCTTTTTTTTGATACCAATTGAAATTTTGTTATCAGTTTAGGCCACATTATAGCAGTTTAACAAGTTCAGAGGGAGAATTGCAGAAATTTAAAATTTAAGAAGTAATCTGTCCACTTCTACCCTAAAAAAAACTACTACTGCTACTATTTTTGTTTTCCTTTGAATTTTTTTTTTCTATATACCAATGTGCCGACATTTTACTGTACTTTGGCTTATTTGCCATTTTTTTTAATCAGATATATGATTGCAATAATTTCAATCAAGTGCAGTGATGCACTAAATTGGGGAAAGCTTTTTCGTTGTAACTTTAATAACAAAATTCCACATGCTTAATGTAACGCAGATAATAAGCAATGGAAAGTACAAGGCTGTGTTGCATAGAAGCACAGTGCACAAAGATAAGGCGAGAATGTCTTGGCCAGTTTTCCTGGAACCACCTTCGGACTTTAAAGTTGGACCCCACCCAAAACTCGTCAATCATGAAGATCATAACCCACCAAAATACAAGACCAAGAAATATGGTGACTATCGTTACTGCAAGCTCAACAAAATTCCCCAATGAGTACCCAAGCTATTTCATTTCAATTTCTTGGTTTTATGAAAAATAATAATAATAATAATAAGGTACTGTTGTGATGATTATGAATATACATTTGTGGTTTCGTTATCTTTATGGCCATTAATGCAGCTTGTTCTATATTATAGTGTATAAGTTGTATTGTATTGTGTTATATTATAATAATATAATAGGCACGGTATTTTGTATCATGACATTTTGTATAACGGAAATGTAATTTTTTAAAAAAGTGTTGGAATCAAAAAATAATTTTATAACAATAATTGAGGGATCAAAATTCAATTTATAAAAAAACATAAATTCACACCCTCAATGTTTAAAAGATTATAGATTCTAGCCTATGCTGTGTTGTCCTATCCCCGACCCTATCTTCAATAAATCATAGATTCAATATAAAATAATACAATAAAATACACTTAAAATGAACCATGTTGTATAATTTGACATAAGTCGTATTAAATCACCATTCGTATTAACTTATACAATATAATCAAACATTATACTAATGTGATGTTCTACAAAATGATACTATAATAAGGTCCCATCAAAGAGAAAACTACAGAAAATGCCCTTAAAGCACAAAACTTATTAAAATTGTCCTCTACTTTTTGACTTTTTAAAACTACCCATGTATTTCTTATTTTATTTTTAGTTTATTTTTTAAATTGAAAAAAACAATTAGAAACCCCGATCTGATATTTGTTTTATTCCTCTCTCTCTCCTTTACTTATCTCTCTCTCTCTCTTTCATCTTTCAAATTCTTTTCGTTCTCCTCTCTCTCTATCCCCTCTCTCTCCTCTTTCTCTGCCCATTACTCCTTTTTTCCCATAGATCGATCTCAATCTTTTTATGTCTTCGATCGTGAAATCGTCATTGCCGATGAGATGCTGGCAAGTTGCAACTACATTGTCAAGACCTACAACATCAGCTCTTACAACAACGTGGTGGACTCGAAGCTCTCACTAGAGGTATGGGACTAGAGCGTTGAGTACTCCAGCGGCAATATGAGAATCTTCGCGTAGATGAAGGTGCAGGAAAAGGCTACGTCAATCAACTACATCAACACCAGATCGAAAAGATGGCCTTTAACGCCGGCAGTGGAGCCATCAACTAGTTCCCTGGCCACATGGCTGCGGCCACCTGCACCATCTGCGACCGCCTTATGTTCGCCGACTTTATTGTCGAAGTCTGCTACGCACGCATCTTTATCTCCTTTACTGACTTAGACCTTCAACGCCTTTTCTTCGCCATATCAAATTGTCGATCTAATCTGTTTTTTGACCTGCCAAGGTTTTGTCGATCTGGTTATTTTTTTTTATTTGGTTTTGTCGATCTATATATTTTATTTGATCATATTAATGTTTATTATATACTTTCATATTATAAGTGTTTTCATTCTATAAAAATTTTTGTCGATTTGATTATTTTTTTATCTTTTTTTATTATCATGTGATATTTTATTATTGTTTATGATCTTTTACATATCTGAATATTTTGTTTAAATGTAGTTTGATTAATTTATAGATCTGGATTTGAATTTTTTGCTTGAATGTAGTATGATTAATTTTTTGGAAATGATTTTATGCGATTTTTTGGAGATGATTTATGCAAATTTTTAAAGATGTTTTTTGTTTTTGGTGAGTTCTGGCAAGTTCTAACTGGTTCCTGCGAGTTTGGCGATGAAACTTGGCAAATTCCGGGACAATACCTAATAGGTTCTAGGATGGAACCTAGTGGGTTCTGGCACAGCTTTTAGTGGGTTCCGAGACGAAGCCTAACAAGTTTCAGCAGGTTCTAAGATAAAACCTGGCGAGTTCCAGGATAGAACTTAGTAAGTTCAAGAAAAATTTTAGAATCTAATAGGTTCTAAGTTGAAACTTGGTAGGTTACAACCCAACATTCGCGCTATCGGTTGGAGGTGGTTGGCGCTTCTTTATTTAAAAAAAAAGTTAGAATATGGTAGGTTCAAAAGTGGACCCTACGAGGTTACAATTTGGCACCAGTATCGATGACTAGAGGCTATTGATGCTTCTTTGTTTCAAAAAAAATATGTCAAAATCTGATAGTTTCTAAGTTGAAACTTAGCAGGTTACAATTTGGCACTCTCCGATGACCAAAGACGCATTCCGGTGGATTCTAAGTTGAAACCTTGAAAGTTCTATTTCAGCATCCCACACGAGTAAGTGGAAGGAAGGGTTTTTTGGTCTATTTATAAATCTCTAATTTCTAATAGAGGAGTAGTTTTAATAAGTAATTTGTTGACGGTCATTTTTAATAAGATGGTACATTTGAAGAATATTTTTGTAAGTTGTCCCCCATCAAACAAATCTAATATCTATTTGTTTTTCAGCTTGTATATCTGTTTTGCGATGTTTTCTTCAGTATTGCATGTTGATACAAGACTTAGTTTATACTTATAAGACCTATAAATTTCTTCTTTTTTTTTTGTTTTTTGTTCTTTTTTGAAATGCTTAATTTGTTGACTTTTCATTTGCATTCATGGAAAGTAATAATTATAAAATACAAAATAAATTCATAAAAATTATAGTAAATATTACTTTTTCAAAACTAATTATATTAATTATTAAACTTCAAAAATATTTATAATAAATAGTATATTTATAGTATAAATAACTTATTTAACCCGCTATTTACAAGGTAAATAATTCTTATTTATAAAGTAAATAGATTTAAGGTGCAAACCCCTTGTACAGTTTGTATAGTGAATTTACTATTTACCATAAATATTTTAAAAACTTATTATTTACTTCAAAAAGTTTAAAAAATATATTATTTTCCTCATTCTCCTTAATATTCAGCATAATGTAGGGCCCACCTTTTATGTAGGGCTTGAGCCCTAGCCCTGTGGCGCTAAAGGAACTTGTCAAAAATGCTTGTAAAAGTCTCTTCAGGAAATACTACACAAGGTATAGTGAGAAAATATACAAAATAGCATATTTTGCTTTTCAATTAGTCAATTATGTCAAAACTTTTAAAAATGAAAAAATAATAGTGGATTCAAATAAATTAATGTTTTAAAGTAATCAAAAATCCCAAACTACCTTTGGCTTTCAAATCCTTTTTTGTCTTCTTTCTCTCTGTCATTTTTGTTTCTCTTTCTCTCTCTCTTCTTCTTTCTCTGTGTTTGGCAACCAAGACTACCATGGCTTTCACCTCCCAACCTAGTTGTCTGTGCTGATATCCACATCATCACCACCGAAGTCGAAGTATCAGGAAGAGAGACCATGAGGAACACTAAGGGAGGAGCATCGATGAGCACAATGCAAATGGCTAGTGTAGTTGTTAGACATGGTGCCTAAGGAGTAGATGTTGTAAAAAATTTTTGGAGACATTTTATCAATAAAGAGTTTATTTATAATTCATATATCAAATGTTATCCTCTTTATGTTTATTTCTTTGAATGTATGATAAGCAAATAAAAATCTGAGATTGTTGATTAAAACCTTTAAGATCATGCATATAATAGACAGATTATGCGGAAGATATGAATATTAAAGATGATGGTCTAAATAATAAAATCCGCAATCGAGGGAATAAGTTGGGCTCTTTATTCATGCTAAGATTGTTATGCTGTCTATATCCCTAATAGGAGATGACTTGTCTTGGTTATTGGAGTGGGACTTTACGAGTAGAAACATTAGTATATTGTCATAGGTGACGATATATTGGAATGGGACAAAAAGTTAAATTGATTTGGTTTATAATTCCATTTGTTTAAATTAATTCACTTTAAATAATCATATATGTTGTATCTTAATCTTAAAATGACTAATAAGTCCGTATTCTTGACTTATGTCTTTACCAAATTATAACATATTGCATTAATGATGGTACGCATACCAATACGTTAAAGACATGACTCTTGATTGATATAGACTCGTTATTTATAGATATGGAATCCATAGCTCTTTTTTAAAGTTAATTATATTTTCTTATATGTATTATCCTATAAGTGGAAGACTAGAGTGCTCAATCATTTGGATACATTGATGTAACCAAATGTATACTATTTATGAATAGTAAGTGTTCCAATAGTTAGAAAATAAAACGTTAGATAAAAATACTCGGTAAGGTAAAACATAATTTATCTTTAAGCCAATTATGAATACCCTATGAGGATGCGACACAAAATGATATGTCATGGACGGTTAGCTTTTTAGAGCTTTGTAATTTTATATAGTTCGAGAGTGCAGCTTTAAGCTTTTAGTGAAATAGTATTAGAGTTGATAATTATAAAATATATATTTGGCATATTGTATTTTATAATTATAGGAGTTTGATCTATACATGTCCATCGGGTCCCCTTTGCTAGCTCATAATAAATCCTGTAACGATACGGGCTATTTTTCATACATATTGATGACTTATGTGTAATTATTGGACTGATTAAAATTTGAATTAATTGGATCTGATAATTCATGTTACTTTATCGGTTGGATTAATTCTATGAATTAATTCAAGATAAATATGTTAAATTATTTGGATAATATTTTATTTATATGAGTTTATCTATCTATGACTATTTTAATTAGATAACTTATATGGGGTTATTTGAATTAAAATTGAGGCTCTATAAATGGCATCCAGGTCATAAGATAGGATTTATCCAATTAGTTGAGACAGGATCAATCAAATTCGCTTGGTCACAGGAAGTAGATTAAAAAACGCATTTACATGTCTTTTAGCCAGAAGTTGATCCAAACTCGAATTTTGAAGTCTAATCTGATAATGTTTAACCCCAGATCCAACCACTATAAATAGGGGGTGAGTTTTCTTTGTTATTTAGATCATTTGGAAGCATAGATGATTACTCTAGTGAGAGAAACTCTAAAATTCCCTAAAAGCCATTGTTCAATATCAAGAATCTTAACTCTAATTTTTCTTAAGTGGTTGGAAGTAGAGTTACTGGAGAAAAAGTTGTACGATATGCGACCACACGTACTTCGATCGTGAATAGAGAATAGCAAAAAAGATCAATTGGTTGAAACTTTTCTGGAACATTCTTTTTTTCACACATTCCTGTTGTTTTTTATATACAAAAGAGGTATGTGAGATCTGTTATTAATTTATGTATTTAGCATGTTAAATTTATGTTTTGCAAAATATGATGATTTAAATTTTTTAAAATTCTGCTACATACTGTTTTCCAACAGCAGGCACAATTGTGATCGAGAAGAGTCACGATGTTTTCATCATCAACGGCGTTGAAGTTTCGGGCCTTTATTTACTGACAGAATCCAAGTCGATTTAAGATGGAGTTAGCAACAATGTGACAGTGAAAGGACAGCAACGTGCGGCTATGGTGTTGCCAAATCTGAAGGCAATGAACGGCTGACGAGCGTGTCGATCCTGGTGTCGTGAAGATCAGCTCAGTCTAGTTGCACGAAGGCATGCACTGTCGTCAGAGGGCCTTCGCATTCGTGGTGTATCCGCAGTTGCTCCAAAGCATGGCCAGAGCGTGAGGTAGAAAGAGATCTGAATGTTGCAGTAATTACTAATCTTTGAAAATTGTATAGATTTTGAGGTTGTTGTGCTTAGATTTGAGTAAAATAAATAATTTTGTTTTTTTTCTTTGTGTACTTTTGTTTATTTTCAGTTTTGATATGGGAAAATAGAGAAAATTAAAGTTCTTTTTTATATTTCTTTTTTTTTCTTGTGCTTTATGAGCTTTTTTTTTTGTATTTTTTTTATGTTGTAATTGTCCTTTTTAGTTGTAGTTGAATTTTCGGCCACTGGCGATGCCTCTGGTAAATTTTTATATTCATGCGGAAATACTATATTTCTATGTAAAGACAGTATTTTCATGTTAGTATTGTATTTTTTGACCGCCGATGAAATCTCCAATGAATTTTTATATTTACACGGTAATATAATATTAACAAAGTAATACTATTTTTTGGCCACCGGTGGTTCGGCAAGTCGTCAATGAATTTTTATATTTATACGATAAAATAGTGTTATTATAGTAATACTGTCTCGGCCGTTGGTAGTGTCAGTGAGGAAGGAGGATGAGAGATACAGAGGAGAAAGAAGTGGAGGTGGTTTGGGGTTTTTGTTTTCAATTTCTCATAATATATATTTACTTCTCATAATATATATTTACTGCATATTTTGGAACTAAATTTTAATCTAATTCTGTTATTTTGCTTCTTCTCCTTTCTTTGTATGGTAGGGTATGACCCTAGTTCTTAAACATTTTATGGGTACTAAAAATAATGTGATAAGTCAATTAAACGATAAAAATTTAATGGTCCAAAATTATTCTTATGAATAAATATTTTTTTCTCAAACTTTGGCATGGATTTCTTTATCAAATTTTTAACATATAAGTTTTCGCTATTACATGTCTAGATTGTTTTTGGACGACAGCCCAACAGTTTACTACACTTTTTAAGATGAAAAAGGAGACTTTTGCTTTTAAAAGTTTTTTTTTTCAGCACTTTTCATCGTTTCTAGGCTCTTGCATAACCCCTCTATTTTTTTTATTCGAGTGCTTATATGAAAAAAAAAAAAAAAAATTGCACGTTTTATTATTTTTGTTACTATTAAAAGAGTTTTTGACAAAATTAATTATAACCAAAATTTTTGGATGCTACAGTGTAAAACTCCCATATGTTATAGTAATTAAAAAAAATATGAGCTATACTGTAAAACTCTCATATGCTACAATTTTTAGTTTAAAAGTTGTAATTTTAGCCACACTTTCAAATATACTTTGACGTTAACTCTAAAATATTTACAGATGGCATAACATACATTCACCGATTTACACAAGAAACTCGATAGGCAAATTTGTTTTGAAAATCTCCTATATATAAAACGGCGCTTTAATTTTGTCCTCAAGAGATTAATCTCACTCTACAATCAACTGAGATATTGGTAACTATGTGTGAGCATGAACGTCATATATCTAAAATGGCTACTTATATCCCCTCAAAAAAAAAAAAAAAGGCTACTTATCTTATATCATTTAATCAAAACAGGTACTGAATAGATGAGGGTTCCCAAGGCAAATGAGATGCACATGATGATCATGGCATATGCATATGCTCTCCAAGGATGCATACTCTCTCTCATAGCATTAAACTCAGCAATGAAAGTAGAAACTGTACTCAAACAACCCAAAAACCCCAGTTGTATCCCTATTGTGATGGTATCAAAAGTCTTGGTATTCACCTGTACCAACCAGAAAACAGTTCTTTAATTTGAGTTCTTTTCGAAAAATGATTTAGACATGAAAGAAAAAAAAAAAAAGAAAAAAAGAACATTATTATCTATTTAGCTCACAATCAAAGCAATGATAACTGTGTTTAACTATAAAGAAAAATCCTTCTAAACCATGAAAGCCTACTTAATAAAACACTCCTAAATTGTTGAAACTTGTGAAGTGTTTTCTAAGTTGTCAAAATCATATAATCCAAAATAGGCCCCTTCACTACACAAAAAGAAGCCATATTACAAAAACCATACTGCATACCTCTTTCTTTACAGTAGAAAGTGACGCCATGAGACAGGCTGCGGAGACATTGGCGACTAGAGTACCAAATGGAACCCACCTTAGCAAATCCACCTTTCCAAGACCACGGCCATTCATCCGAGCTAAGAACCACCTCATCCATACACCTAAAGGTCCAACTATGCATGCAAGCCATAGTTGAGCGTCCCCATTTTCTTCACTAAAATCCTCTCTAACATAGATTACGCTCACAGTCCATACCAAACACAGCATCAGCAGCAACAAGGCCATGACTGTGACATGACGCTCGCGACTGGCCACCCTCCAGGTTCTATTAGGATCAGGAAGTTTTGTTATTAATCTCTTTTCGAGAAGCAGCCTAAAACCCTTGGCAGTCTCAACTCCAAATATTATGGAGTATGCAACAAGAAACAAACCTGCAAGGAAAAGGAGATAATGTGCTTGTCTCTTAGTTTGGGATTAATATTTCTTTGGTTCATCACCTAAAATGTAACAGAAGTTGCACTTTAATCCCTAAATTGCTGCAGAAGTCTCGTTTTAGTCCTTTAAGTAACGAAGAAGATACTTGTTAATCATATCCGATATTATTCTCGTAACCACTGATTTCACTATTACTGGTCATTGACAAAAGTCTCATTCAAGTCCTTATCTATTAATAAATATTTAATTATGAAAGGAATAATGAGAAATTCTTAAGCACGTTTGAAAACTTGCTCTTAATTTGGCAGTCTAAAATTAGACTTTCGTAATGAGAGTACACCCTTAGTCTAAATTAATAGGTAGATATAGATGAAAAAGTAGTTTTTGCACATATGATTTCTGACAATGTTTACATAATCTTACCTATGACAAAACCAAGCAAAGACGAAACCCAATGGCCTTCAAAGCTAAGTTCAATCATTTGCTGGTTCCAACCACTGAAAGTAGCAAGGCTTCCTAGGTAACCCGTGGTCAGACCAATGGCTAGAAAATCTGAAGCCTGGGATATGGATGGTTTGAAAACAACACCAAACCACCCCATCAAGAAAGAGCCAACCTGAAACAATGCATGAAAAATGGGTTGACAAAAGCATATGTACAAACTGCTTTCTGATTGCTTGGTTACTACAACAGGACCAGAATTATGGATGGGAAGTGCAAAAAAAGGTATAAAGATAGGGACTGATCAACTGTATATAGTACGACTACAGGCTATACCGTTCTAGTAATTTATCAATTTTTAGATGATGAATTGTAGAAATTTGAGTTGTTTTTGTCCAGTGGGATCCAATAACAAAAAATAAAAATAGAACGGTTAGGATTTTTAAATTTGGATCATCTTTAACAACTGAAAACCATGGTCCCACTAGACAAATAGTACCATTTTAAGTGTATGCACGCGCACGTGTGTGTGTGAGAGAGAGAGAGAGAGAAAGAGAGACCATATTAGAAGGAAGGTCAGGGTAAAGAATGCTTAGGTTGCTTGTCACTCCAGCAACTCCTGGGCCGAAAAGGTTTTGCAGTAAATACCTTGTTAACACCTGCAAATATTCTATCAACATGATTTAGTCTATAAATTTACAAACAACTAAAACATAAATAATTTGATAACTTGGAACAAATTCATAGCCATTGAAAATCATTATTGTTCAAGCAAACCAAATTATGAATAATCTTTCATCACTAAAATATGTGTGCATTTTTTCCCTTTAAAAATGTATACTTCAAATAGGAAATGTCCTAGACTAAGAATAATATGAAAGCCTGCGCAACAACACTAAATAGACTATAAAATATTGGTGGAAAAAAGAAAGAGAGAGGAGCATTTTGAAGAGAGAATAGTTAAGTAGGATTTAACTTGCCCAAGAATCCCAAAAAGGGCTAAATGAGTGAGACTTGAACCATACACCAACACTTTTGGCAACTCCTTGTTGTTCTGCATTTCCCAAAAAAAAAAAAAAAAGCACAAGTCAATGGTATGGTTTGCACATACAACTCAAACTTGAACATAAAACATTCAAACCGTGAAAAGAACAAACAACTCACAAGTGTTTTTTCTTCAAGTTTTTGCACTTTGGCGTCCACTGAAATAGGACAAGTAAGTTCCTTTGGCGATGGAGAAACAGGGGAAGAAAACCCACATGGCTGAGACAAAGTATTTTGTAGAATGGGAAGAGCCCTGTCCCCAATATCCCCTGCTTCTGACACAATCTCACTTTCAATGTCTCCATCATATGCTTCATGACTTGTGTAACTATCGCCCCCATATTCTCTCACCAAGACATCAGGGCTTGATTTCTTTTGGGATTGTGATGACTGAAAAAAGGGGTTGGATTGGATTATAGCATGCAACAAGCAATACATGATAACTATGGTACATTTGATGGCCAAAAAAAGAAAATCTTGACCGGTGCAAAAAGATTGTCAAATTTTAACTCGACTGAAATTAAGCTGCATGATGAATTGGAGCATTTTTTCCAATACAGGAACAATAAAGAAAATGTTGCTACATTTTTAGGCGTCACCAAATAAGTGTATCATAATAAGACTTTTAAAAAATATGCCACTAATTGGACATCAAGTATAATTTGCAATGTAAAGAAATAGGGAGATTATAAAGAGAAAATTAGTGTTTAAAGCTTACCATAATTGGTTGAACCAGCAAAGCTGAAGAAAATGACAAGGTGGAAGAATGAGAGAATTTATGAACGTTTAAGCCTTCTGCATGCGTGAGGGTCTGCAACAATGAACGGCTGAGCTTCGTCACCACCAGCGGCCGCAGCGATGAGTACCATTATACAAGGCTAGTAGAGACGGCAATGCAAGTTTTTTTTTTTTTTTGGACGAATACACGGCAATGCAAGTTGCTTGGAAATGCAGTGCACCATGTACGTTACTAATTACTATTGGAAATTTATATAATTGCTATTCATTGTTGAAGTCATAAGTGGTTGAGATCTTAACTCGGGTTGCTTCAACCCAACAGATATATCTGAAATAGAGAAAAAAAAATAAAAAAAGGCTCGTAGTTTACCAATTTTGATTTTATTTGGTACCTGAACTCACAGCATAGTGACTTTAAATTCCAAAATAATAATTAAAATAATGATAATAATATTGATAAAAATGATTTATAAACAAGCTGAGGAAAGCATGCATGTGGACAGTTTTGTTCTGTATAACAGTAGGTTCTAAAACAAATGACTAAAGGAAAAGAAACAAATAAATAGTCTGCATTATATAATATCTTGTTAACCAATTAATATTCCAGCCACAAACATGGAATATGCTTAAGAAACCTTCTTATTCTGATTATTATTATTATTATTATTATTATTATTATTATTTGTCTCATTTGGTTTTCTTTTAATTGTAAGAGCGTCCACGTTAAGATTAAATTGCGACATGAAGACTACGTAAAACTCAGTCAAACCGTTTATTAGGTCTTTCTGGGGTTAGGAGTACTGATGAGCACTATTTTTTTATTTACTTGAAAATATAATAATAATAATAATAATAGAATAACGAATGCTAGCCACTCAAATCTTGGAACTTTCCCTCAAAATTACTTCTTCATCAACTTGTCTAAAATATCTTCATCGCCAGATTTTGACATTATTTCATGCAATATTGTACCTCACAAGTTATTAAAAGGTAAGAGTGAAAACGATTTGTAAGTGGTCCCACTTAAATACAAATTATGATTATCGTATAAGGCAAATTGAATAACTCATGACTAAATTTAATAAATCCAAAACTTATCGAAAGTTACAGCATAATTAAACGGCACAAAGAGCAAAATGACATATTTAGCTAAACCTTAGTAAATAAGGTCATATAGTATTAAAATGTATAATAAATAGCATAACATGAGCATTGAGCAATATTTCATGAGAAATTAATAACAAAAACCCAAAATACTTCTATCTTTTTATCCTCTATCTTTCCCCCACCTCCCTCACCGACACCACCGACAGCCTGGAAATACAATATTTACTGGAAAATATTGTATTTACCGTATAAATATAAAAATTCACCAGCACTTTGCCTAACCACTAGCGGCTGGAAAATACAATATTACTCTAGTAATACTGTATTATCGTGTAAATAAAAAAATTCACCAACAACTATACCAAATCGTTAGCTGCCGGATAATACAATATTACTGTGTGAATAAAAAAATTCACCAGCGACTTCATTGGACCACCAAGGGCCAAAAAATATAGTATTATCGTAGTAATACTATATTATTTTGTAAATACAAAATTTCACCGACGACTTTGCCAGACTGCCAACAGCCGATAAATACAGTATTAACCTTATAAAACTCTATTATCGTGTAAATATAAAATTTCACAGCGACCAAGAAATATAATATTACTATGGTAATATTGCATTACCGTGTAAATAAAACAATTCATCGGTGACTTCGCTAAACGGCCAACAGTTGAAATTACCATATTACCATATTAATACTATATTACCATGTGAGCACAAAATTTCACCGATGACTTCGTCGGACAGCTGGTGATTGAGAAATATAATATTAATCTTATAATACTGTATTACTGTGTAAATATAAAATTTCACCTACGACTTTGACAGACTATTAACGGCAAAGAAATACAGTATTAACCTTAAAATACTGTATTACAGTATAAATAGATAATTTCATCGACGACTTCGTCAGACCAGCATCGACTAGGAAATACAATATTAACCTTGAAATACTATATTGTAGTGTAAATACAAAAATTTAATGGCAACATTGTCGAATGTCACCAAAACTGACAACATTATCGATGGCCAGAAAATACCATATTTTCTAATTAATATCATATTACCAGGTTTTAAGGAAAAACATCAGACAAAAATAAAACAAAATATAAACCTATTTGATCAAAATCCAATCAGAGAAACAAACCAAAAATCCAATTTGAAGAAAAACAAATCAAAAACTTGATCTAAACTAATTTGAACAAAGACAACAAATGTACTTCTTCGTTGCTTCTTGCCATGAGCCTCCCTCCTCGATGAAGTGTAACACCCGTTATTTTAATAGGAATAATTTTGCAAATTAATGTATAAAACGTGATAATTTAAAATTTTGTTGCATTTAAAATTACTAAGTTGTTTTTATTGTTCCATTTATCACGAAAATGCCACTTTGGCATTTTCTATCAAAAAGTCTCCAAAGGAGACATGAGGATGTCTTTTCCAACTACTCTTGACCCTTCTCTTCTTTATTTCCTCCGTGACATGCTCCAACATGTCTCCTCCATAATTGCTTTTATCATTTCTCTTCAAAGACTTCATCTTTTCTTCCTTTTTCTCCCACGGTTCCCACACTCTTCTTCTCATTTCTTTGCTGAAGCAAAATACTTAGAAAACTTCTTCAAGGCAATCATAAAAATCAACCACCATCACCTGTATTTAAGCAAGAATTTGAGCCATACCAAAGTCAAGGAACCTGTTTTGAAGCCATTTCAAGTTTCCAACTAACCATAATCCAAGGTTAGAATCTTATGAATGAATTTAGTCTTTCATTTATAAATTTTTATACTCAAGGGTTATTCAAATTTGTGTTCTTGAACCTGAGTATATGTTTTGTTGATATTTTGGAGCATATGTTTAAAGTCTAAGTGTATATGTCGTAAACAGAAAATTTTATTGTTAAACTTTGTAATACCTCTATGGGCAGTGGTTCTTTCTTAAAATTTTGAGATTAAATAAAAATAAATTTTGTAAATTGGTTTCTATGTTTAAAAAATAGACATCCTAAGCTTTCCAACGAGCTATCATGAGCCTAAATCGGAGTTGTATTTTATTTTCTATGAATTTTTTAATTTTTGGATTGGAAACTAGTAAACCTGCTAGTGGCAGTATACCGTCTGTTTATCTTAAGTAAGCCACTTATTAACACGTGTGTTGATTGTAGATAGTGAACCTACCCTTTTTGCAAAAGTATACTATCAGTTTGCCATAGTATACTAGCTGTTAACCTGAACCAAGAACCCAACTTTGGTCACCTCTTAATTTCCTAATGTCTTACAACCTTTCCAACACTATCCTAAGTGATTATGAATCTTATTAGGGACTAAAATATATAGATAACTTGTATACTTATTAGGGACTAAAATATATAGATAACTTGTATATATTTTATATTGTGTCAAGACAAAAATTGTTACTTTGGTATTCAAAAAGAAATTTGCATAAAAACTTTAATGGTACACTAGTGAGATGGATTTATACATGATTTATTTATGAATGTGGTTGTATGTTGTGCTTTAGTTTTAATTGTCTATGCATATCTTAGGTTCAAGGGAGTGTGGAGCTAACATTAATTGATTTCAAGATTAAAAGATTGTTAATAAGCTTGGAAGGTAGGAATTCTATTACTCATCTTTTGTGAGATTTTAATAAATTAAAAATTGTTGTTTTATGTTGCAAGATATGTATATACTATTTTGAATGTATATGATTATATCTATAACATGATGATGTGGAACTCATCCTATATTGTATAGCGAGGAACATAATGATGTGACACATATTGTTCAAAATTGAAAAGCATGGTTAGGAAGACTAACTCTATAAATAATGGATGAATATAGAGAAATTGTGAGACATGAAGAAGGCGACGGTTACGTCCTTGGGCATGAATACTTTAAAAGGTAAAATATGAGGGAGGTGATGATGCTCCCTTAGGTCGAAAGTCCCAAAACACACTATATAGGAATCAACTTGGTGAGGATTCGGGGCTTGATGTCCATTCACCGGAACACCCTTGGAATGTTTAAAGGGTGATCAAGCGCGCCCATTTGGGTTTCGTTGAGTTGAGTGATATGAAATTTTATTGCACAATGGATACAGATGCGCATAATTGAATCCTAAATTAATATGTATATATGTATGAAACTTGATAAGAATGATCATAAGATATCCACTGGAATTGAACATGATAAAATTGATGACTAATGATGAGAACTAA
Organism: Artocarpus hirsutus; assembly: GCA_946598075.1. Classification (NCBI taxonomy): domain Eukaryota; kingdom Viridiplantae; phylum Streptophyta; class Magnoliopsida; order Rosales; family Moraceae; genus Artocarpus; species Artocarpus hirsutus. Next base: position 114,052 of record CAMOHE010053174.1, on the reverse strand, counting down.
CTAACCATACATGTTTTAATGTAGTAAGGATAAAAACCTAAAGGTGAGTAATGGTTTTCCCTACTGAGCATATTGTCGCTCATTCCCTTTTATTTTCATCTTTTCAAGACTCACTAAGTGTGAGGTGGCTGCAAAGAAAATAGTTAAGGAAGCTATGTAGCTATATTACGTTGGGATTACTTCAATTATAAAGAATGTTCTTCATGATAATGTAAGCATCGATTGTTACTTTCTGTGACTGTATTAAGATGTGTTGAGGGTTGAAATAATGATGATGACAGTATATTATTAAAATTTAAGGTGTTACATTAAATTGTGGTTTATTTATTTGTTTATGTTTTTATTTTATTTTGAGATTTTTTATTTAAGTCCCGGAAAAATTACTTTGATGATTTATTTTTATTTTTTGATTTTTATTTTATTTAATAAAAACTATTAACCCTCACCTTGGGGCGTTACATGAAGAGACTACTCTGCCACAGTAGGTGATATATATACTTGGGCCGTCCTCTTGATCCGACTTCACCATCACTATATGGTGCTTCAACAGCCACTGCCTCGATTGTAGTGATTAGAGCGGCAATCACGAATAGGCCACTACCTAGCTCGGGAGTAGGTCAACCAATATCTGTGAATGCCTTTCAAATCTTAATCAATCGATCATGGAAACTATGACACCCAAGCATTTTTAGTATATTAAAAATGTAATAAGTTAAAGATTATGTTATAACAAAAATATAGTTTAAGAAAAATATTGTATAATAATATGAAAAATTATATAGTATTAAAATAATACAGTGTAAGGAAGTACACTGATAAAGTTATGCAATATAAAAATTACACCATAAAAGTAATACAATGTAGGAACTAGATTGTTTAAGGTTAAGCGGTACAAAAATTAGATTGTTTAAAGTTAGAGCAGTATAGAAAAAATACTGTTTGGAGGACATGAATGAATAAGGAATGCTGTATAAGCTTGTAATAATATAAAGAATATACCGACAGCATAAAAAAAATATTGTCAGTATGAATTCAAACTGTATAAAGTTAAGCAGTATAAGGATTATATTAAGTGGTAGATGTAAATAAGTATAAGAGCTTGTGAGACCTCATGAATTGTATAGAAAGGAATACCAACAGTATAGAAAAAAACTATCAATATAAATTTGGATTATGTAAAAATATAGGACCTACCATGGGACACCCAAATGGATGAGAAATTGCCACCACACTCTCTTGATGTGGCCAAATCAAATCTTGCCACCTTTACCCCTCATGATGCTTAAGGGTGACTAAGCATGGTTAGTCACCAAAAAGAAAGAAAAGAAAAGAAAAAAACGGAACACTCCAAGGGTGGAAAATGTGCCACATGTTTTGGGCAATTTTTCCTTTGCAAACAAGTCTCTAGAGTGGTGACTATAAATAGTCAAGGACTGGTTGAAAATTAAAAAGATTTGTTTTATGAAATTTTTCACATTTCTTCCCTAGCAAAAACCGTCCCTCTCTAGGCCTTTTTTTCTCAAGATTTTGATGAAATTCAAGCCTCCAAAGCATGCAAAGAAACAAGAGAAAGTGTTTTTAAGGAGGTTAAGGGGTTTTATGGTACAAATTTCAACATTTTCCCTAAGGATTTTAATGGTTTTCTTCCAAGTTATGGATGGGTTTTTGAGGGAGTTTTTGCTATGATTATGTTAAGGAATTTAAGCCAAGAACAAGCACTAAAGAGGAGGTGTAAAAGCTTGAGGAGTACCTTGGTAAAATTCTAAACTCAAGCATTGAAAGTTTATGTTTTATTATGTATGCCAAGTGTTTGATGTATGTTTCAAGCTATGGCACATAAGATAAACATTATGGAATGATTATTTAATGTTTTATATTGATGGTAATGATGAAAGAAAGAATGAAAGTAAGGGCTTTGGTATTTAAAAGTGAAAATTGTTAAACTTTGTAAAGTTTAACTAGTTTCAAAGGAGTGGGGTCTTGAGGGCCTGAGAGGCCAATGCATGTTCCAAACATGGTATAGGAACTGCTAACATAGTGAGGGAACAACTTTTGTGAACAAAGTTTTGTAAAATTCTAAAAAGACTAAATTGCAATGTTTTGCAAAAATTCTTTACATTTGAAAATCAATCAAAAAGTCCACCTTACCATTAGAATTTAAGGATATTTAAAACACAAAAGTTGTAGAACTCATTAAAACTATTAAAGCAGTGTAGACAGATTGTCAAAATCCTATACGGTTGATAAGTTATGAATTTTATGAAATTTTAAGCACAAAATTTCATGAAATGGAGACGTTATGAAATGTTTAGAATTCGACCAAGGAGCTTTTGTAAGTTTTCTTCCTTGCAAAATAAATAAATGTTTTGGTACAAAATGATTCTTTTTGGTTTCAGGGGCAAAATTTAAAGATTTTGTGTTTCGAGCCCAAAACCGTAAAATTATGTGAAACTGGGTTTTCACCAAGGAATGTTAGGTTCTTGCATTTCTATGGGCAGTAAGTAACCACATGGTTTATGTTTTTAAAGATTAAGAGTTTAATCAAGTAAAGAATGAAAGAAAAACCTTAAGGGCAAAAATGTCATGATTTTTGCACTATAGGTCAAAATTGTAAAGTTTTGACAAAACAAATTTAATTAGGAAAACCATTGTTTTTGTTTTCCATAATATTATGAGAAGTAAAGAAATATATGATGTTTTAAAAGACAGGTTCTGAATGTTTTTAAACACCCGTCAAGGACAAAATGATCATTTTACAAAAAAAGCCAAAACGGACCCAAAACGCTCGATGTTGGAAAATGCCCCTTAGCAGGAATTTTTCTATAACATGTAAAAAATGAGAGGAAAAGTGGAGCAAAAAGTTTAATAAGTTACAAAGTTGACGAATAAAATCATCATTTAAAAAAAAAAGGCTAAAATGGAGTCGAACACTCCGAGTTAGCAAAATGTTCTTAAATGAAAAATGTTCTGTAATACGTTAAGTAATGAAACCGTTACATGAGACAGGAAGTTTAATAAGGGATGTTATAGTAAAAGAAATGGTAACTTGGTGGGTTACAAATTTAAGTAAAGAAGAAGATAACCCGATAGGTTATGGAGTTAAGTAAAGGGAAAGGTAACCTCGGTGGGTTACAAAGCAAAGTAAAAGAAAGTAAACTGATAGTATACAGGTTATGTGAAAAAGAAATGAATATTTAATGACTAAGTTCTGTTATCAATTGAGTAGATTAGTAATATGAAAAGTTAACTAATAAGTCAGGTGTCGTTTGATCAGGACACAAAGGCCGACTAATGAAAAGAAAAGGAAGTAAACATGAATGTTAGAGCTATAGATAGATAAGTTCAAACCTCGCCTATAGTATGAAGTAAATGAATTTCAAAATGTTTATATATATGTTTGCAAATGTGTTTGCAATCGTTATGCAAGTTGTTTTTAAAGTATGTTTGTATTTGTTATATAAAAATTTTAAAGTTTAAATCAAGATTTGCAATGTACTTGCAACTATTATATTTTAAGCATGATTGCATTTTATATGCATAAAGTTTAAAAGATTAAGTAAAGGTTTGCAATGTGTTTGCAATTATTATTTTTAAAGTATGTTTGCATGTGAAATGCGCAATGTTTTAAAGAGTATAAGTTATGATTTGCAAATGTGTTTACATATGATATGTTAGCGTTTGATGTGCTCACTAAAGTTAAAAAAAATGTAAAATAAAGATAAAAAAAAGTATTATACTAGCCTCTTTGATGTAAGGTACACAAGCAAAGTTAAAGTTATGACCTCCTTGATATGAGATACACAAGTAAAGTTAAAGTTATAACCTCGGTATTCGATATCTCAAGTTTTCCATAAGGGAAGCACCATGTTTATGATTTTATGATTAATGATGTTGGTAGGAATATTAAAGTTTATAAGATAAGAAAAGTTAAGGAACAAAGATAAAAAGTTAAAGCAAATGATCATATGATGCTCATAATTAAAAGTTCATAATTGAGCATAAATGAAATCATGTATTTTGATTTTTCTTGTATTCCTTGTAATAAAATGTTTATGTGTTATGTTTATGAAAAACATTCTAAGAAATGTTTTACTTTAAATGTTTATAAAAAACTATTTTTTTATATTTACAAGAAAAGGTTTATGAAAGATGTTTCAAGGAAAAACATTTAAGAAATGTTTTATGAAAAACGTTTACGAAAAACGTTTTAAGAGAAACGTTTTTATGAGAAAAGTTTATAAAGCGTGTTTTAATGATTTGTGAGATTATATTTGAACTTACTGAGCAAAAGCTTATTAAAAGTTCCTTCATGCTATAGGTAGTACTATAGGTGACCAGTAGGACTTGTTGAAGAGCTTGGCGCTATGAAAGATAGGTGCAAAGATTTAAATATAGATACCACTACAGTATATTTTTACTGTTCAAAGAAAATATTTTTTCACTATATGATATAGTGTTTTCAAAGTGTTAAGAAAATCAAAGTTTTAAAAAATGATTTGAAATGGTTTTAAAGCAAGTGTTGAGCAATGTCTCAACTTAAATTACACCAGAAGTTGCAACACCTTTTAAGAACATTTTAAAGAATGTTAAAAAAAATTTCTAGTAATTTTTTACTAAGTAAGCAAGAAGTAAATTAAGATAATAATATTTAAGCAAGTTAAGTGATGACCCAAAAAGATGGGGCGTCTTAGAAACTGTAGATCTACTTCGATTTAATTCCAGCAGGTCCGATCTGCTCCGTTGGTGCATGAAAACTGCAAATCTGAGCTTGAGTAATAATCATCGATGACCGATTTCTGTCACTAGTTCGCATGTGAAAACCATAGCAATAGTCTCAAATCTCACCAATAAATCCGTAACCCACGATCCTGACTTCCTCGTTGTTTGTTGACCAAACTCTAGGAACTTAGAAGTTGAACCGTCGATGGAAAATGCTCCAACCACACCACAAGTGGAAGGGACGTGTGAGAGAAAATAGGGAGAAAGAGGAGAGAAAAGAAGAAAGCCAAATCTTCCATCGCCTTCAAAGTCTTGTCGTTGTCAAAGACCCGTTGCTGTCATGCTTAGTTGGAAATCACAATGCTGATAGACAATTTTTGTCACAAATCAAAGAACCAAGAGAGAGAAAGTAGAAAGAAAAGAGAAGGGGAAAAACATAAATCTAAAAAAAAAAAAAAATAAAAAAAACATATTTGCACTAGTTTTGAAATAGGCATATTTTAGGTATTTTGCTGGTGTATAATATAGGATTACCTCAAATATGTTATTTATTACACCTTTTAAAAACTTATGACATACTTTTCTAGTATCTTATAAGAATATGCTAATTAAATTTAGTAAATTGAACATTTACCTAATTTTCTCCCCTTATTTACATGATATAAGTTAATTTCATATGATAAACTTACATTTTAATCCCTACAATCTTCTTTTAAAATTAATTATAACAATTCTAATAAACTAAGATTAATTTACTATGATAAAGAGTACCAAGATGTAGTTGCAAATGAGCATGGTAGTACTTCTATATCTAACTTCACAACAAGATTGCAAGATGTATAGTTCAAGTGTCCTAATCTTAAGCAATAGAGAAAGAGAGAGAGGCGTAACAAGACTATTAGCTACAATTTCTTCTACAACATTAGATTCATGGGTTCTTACATCTCCAATCATAAAAATAAAAAATAAAAAATATGCACGGGTTAATTTGAGAAATATCACTTCTACGGTGTTATTTTTCAATATTACTACTTCTATGAAAAACTTTGAAACATATCATTTATAAAGAATACAAAGACATTATTGATCATAAGTATTTGAGATTATGACTAGGCAAATAAGTGTTATTTAAGAATATTTTACCTATTTTAGCTAGGAGAAACGATATGAATCAAAGAGAAAAAAAAAAGTGATAAAACACTATTGTGATAGTAAAAAATGGTGTAATACCTAATTTACTCAAAATGCACCTAGTCAGCATTCAACACTTCAAAAACCCAAAAAAAAAAAAAAGCTACTTGTTTTATTTTGTCCAAGTAGGTACGGAATAGAGAAGAGTTTCTAAGAGAAATGAGAGGCATATGGTGATCATGGCATATGTATATGCCCTCCAAGGATGCTTCATTGCACTAAACACTGTAATAAAAGTAGAAAATGCACCCAAAGAACCCAAAAAGGCCTGGTTGTATACCTATATTGTGATAGTGTCACAAGTCTTGATATTCACCTGTACCGACAAGAAAACAATTCTTTAATTAATGTTCTTTCCAAAAAATGATTTTAGACGTAATAGGAAAAAAAATTATTTGTTAAGATCACAATCAAATAATTATGAATTGTGTTTAAAGATAAAGAGAAATCCTTTATTTTTAAACGTTGAAAGCCTACTTAATAAAGCACTCCCATATAACAAAAACTCAAAAAGTGCTTTCTAGATTATTGAGTTCGATCTAGGTTTTTAGCATTGTTACCCCATGAATTTAGAGTATGTGAACTTTCAATTTTGAGAAATTACACTCTGAGCCTGTAAATTTGTAGCAAATTACCCCTGTTGATAATGATGTTAGTTATTTGACTGGAATTGACATGTAATTTTTATATAAGTCGTTAATAATCTTGAGAATGAGAATAAAAATCTACAAGATTCTCACGTTTAGTACAAGAATTTCTAATTTTTGGATTCCTAGAAAACTTTATCTTATGAGATTCACTTTACCTTATTTTGAAGTAATATGAATTCCACTTAACAAATTGATATTTATATTCCTAAGAATCTCACCTTCTTTTCTATGATGATGATAAATAAATAATATAATATAATTTTAAAACTATTAAATATTTATAATATTATCAAAACTTAATATTATTATTTAATGTTAATATTATATAAAATAAAAATATATTATAAAGAATTATATTTTTATTTCTATTTATATTCATATCCATATATTATAGATTATTTACCATAAAATATCTATTATATATATAATATTTTAAAATAATTATATTATTATTAAATAATAATAATATTATTATAAATTAATATTTTTATACAATATAAATATAAATATAAAAAAATTATCAATATAAAATAATAATTTGATAATAAGAATAATAATAACATTAACAATAATAAAAATATATAATATATTACATATATAATATTTAAATGTAATATATATTATTAATTAATATTAGTATATAATAATAAAAATACTATGATGATAAAATAAAATAAAAATAATTTTGTACTATTATTATATAATATAGATATTATATTATATTAATATAAAATAATAATTATTTAATAATAAAGGTAATAATAATCATTAACAATAATAATAAAAACATAATAGTGTAATATCAATATGAATAGTATAATATTAATATTCATAGTAATACCAAAACTAAATTATATTAATAATATTATAATAATTATAATATAAAATATAACTAAATGTGTTTACTATTTTTTATTACAATATTTTTATTTAATGTTAATATTAATATAAATAATAATATATTATTAAGAATGATATTTTTATTATTATTTGTATTCAGATCAATATGTTATATATTATATACAATATTTTAATATTAATATATTGTTAAATAATAATTCTATAATTATTATAAATTAATATTTTTATATAATATAAATGTAGTATTATATTAATATAAAATTATAATTATTTAATAATAATGATAATAATTACATTAATATTCATAGTAATATTAATGTTAAATTATGTATAATATTATTCTATTATTCATATTTATATTCTTCTTATTATTTAATATTAGTGCTAACATATTATATTAATACATTTACTGTTAATACTACAAATTATTTTTATCAATTATACAAGATTCTTATGTATAACCAAACACAGTGATATATTATTCATAGAAATCTAATAAAAGATTCTTTTATATAACCAAATGTAATAATATTGATTTTTTAGGAATCATATTGTTTGCTATCATTTTCTTAGGAATATGATTCTTATTGATTATTGCCCCTTAAAAATATAAAAGGTCTTTTGCTACGAATATGAGCCTAAGTTTATATTTAAAACTAAATTAATTCAAAACTTTCTTTTTTGATTAAAACTTAATTAAAGATATTAACCATATTAAATATGAGCTAAAATAAATAGAAATGACCATTCATGTTATTAATTGACTATTCATATATAAGTTACATGTTAATTTCAATCAAAAAACTAATACCATTATTAGTGGAGGTAATTTGCTATAAATTTACAAGTTCACAGTACAATTTGCCAAAATTTAAAAGTTTAATGGGCATATTGCCAATGTACAATAAGATCAAGGGGCAAAAGTTAATCTATCCTAAATATACTCTATAACTAAAAGAAGCAAGGGACAATTTTTTCCTTGAAAAAATCATTTCTATACGTGATACTGATATAACATTTCAAGAAAGCTTACTGTAACGTACAAAAAGTCCCACATCGGCTAGGCAGAGGACCGAAGAGCAGTACTTAAGTCCTGGGCTGCCCACCTCTCAACAAGAGCTCTTTTGGGACGTGACAAGTGGTATCAGAGCGGGGTACTGCCTACCTGGTGTGTGGACTCTCCACGGTCCAGTGGGACCCTCAGGGGAGC
>CAMOHE010053174.1:41233-104641 GCA_946598075.1 Artocarpus hirsutus | reverse complement strand
TGTAACGTACAAAAAGTCCCACATCGGCTAGGCAGAGGACCGAAGAGCAGTACTTAAGTCCTGGGCTGCCCACCTCTCAACAAGAGCTCTTTTGGGACGTGACAAGTGGTATCAGAGCGGGGTACTGCCTACCTGGTGTGTGGACTCTCCACGGTCCAGTGGGACCCTCAGGGGAGACGATCCGTGACGGGGGAGTCACGCGATTGGGTGGAGGAGAATGTAACGGACAAAAAGTCCCACATCGACTAGGTAGAGGACCGAAGAGCAGTACTTAAGTCCTGGACTGCCCACCTTTCAACAAGAGCTTTTTTGAGACGTAACATTACCCTACACAAAAGAAATCACATCATAGAAACCACATATGGCATACCGTTTTCTCAACAATAAAAAGTGACGCTACAAGACAGGCTGCAGAGACATTGGCGACGAGAGCTGAACGCACAAAGCCACCTTTCATAGTCCATGGCCATTCAGCGGAGCTAAGAACCACCTCATCCATGTATATCATGATAACTATGTGTGATCATGAACATGAAAAGCAAAACTGGCTATTTGTATCCTTTAGTCCAAACAGGCACGGAATAGATGAGGGTTCCCAAGGCAAATGAGGTGCATATAGTAATCATGGCATATGCATATGCTCTCCAAGGATGCTTACTCTCCCTCATTGCATTGAACTCGGCAATGAAAGTAGAAACTGTACTCAAACAACCCAAAAACCCTAGTTCTATCCCTAGTATGATGGTGTCACTAGTCTTGGTATTCACCTGTACCAACCAGAAAACAGTTCTTTAGTCGACTTCTTCGAACATATGATGTCAATTACTGAAAGAGTCTAACACAGGAGCAAATGATCTAGACATGAAGTAATCAAAAGATCTATTGTCTATCCCTATTCATCTTGTTAACATGGGTCGTACTTAAACAAATCACAACAGAGATTCGTACCGCTTTTCTAATGGTAGATAGTGCTGCCATGATGCAAGATGCAGCGACATTGGCAATTAGAGTACCAAAAGGAATCCATTTCAAGTGACCTGCCCTTCCTAGACCGCGCCCATTAAGTCGAGCTAAGAACCACCTGGCCCACACACCCAGAGGCCCAACTATGCAACCTAACCATAGTTGAGCCGCATCACTGTCACTGCTAAACTCCTCTCTCATCAATGCGCTGCTAACGCCCCACAACAGACCCAACATCACCATGAACACCACCATAACTGCCACATGACGCTTGAAACTATCCACTCTCCAGTTGCTGCTAGAATTGTGGATCCCACATTCTTGATTTGCTATTTTCTTTCTTAGAAGCCACCTAAAACCTTTAGCTGTCTCAACTCCCAAAATTATGGAATAGGCAGCAAGAAACAAACCTACAGAAATACTATAAAAAATATAAGCGTGTCTTGTCTCAAACATTGCCCAGAATTCAGCAGGTCATAAAAGTTAAAAAAGCTTTCCGCTGGTCATAGAAATCCTATCTATACCAGTTGTCGTGACATCATTCTTAGAGTATTGACATCTTACCTATGAGAAACCCAAGGATAGATGCAACCCAACGGCCATCAACACTAAGTTCAAGCATTTTCTGGTTCCAGCCACTGAAAGTTGTAAGGCTTCCCAGGTAACCAGTTGTCAAACCAATGGCCAAGAAGTCGGACACGCAGGATATATCCGCTTTGAACACAACACCAAACCACCCCATCAAGAAAGAGCCAACCTGGGAGAATTCCAGAAATATTGGTTTAAAAAGAGCATATTTCATCAGTACCGTCAATAGTTAGAAGATCAAGTATAACAAGAATTAGACAGTACAAACATAGGAATCATAACACTACTTTTTTGTTTCTTGAGAAGAATAATGTCACTACTTGTAACCGAACAATGTACTCCCAGAATTGGAGAGAATAATATAAAGAGATTGAAGCAAGAGACAACTAGGACTGCGATTCATGTGTCAATATATATATATATAGAGAGAGAGAGAGAGAGAGAAACCATATTGGAAGGAAGGTCGAGATAAAGAAGGTTTTCATTGCTTGTAACTCCAGCAACGCTAGGGCCGAAAAGTTTCTGCAGTAAATACCTCGTCAAGACCTGCATGTTGTAACAAGGCAAGATTTTCTGATTAGAGCTTTTATAAAGCTAACGAGACATGCTTTGCAAACTTATTTGATCAAGTTGTTGCTGTTGTTGTTTTTTTTTTTTTTTTTTTTTGGATAAAAACTTTTTTGATTAAGTTGTAATCATGATTCATGAGCAGACAACACAACGAAATCACAGAACAAGTCAAGAAATTAGCAATGAGAAAAATGCAAGAATAAAGCCTCGGCTGCTGACTAAACTAAGAGGGTACTAGGTAACATACTTTCTTCACGTACCCCTCCTAGTAGAACTAGCTCCATCTTCTTTTTTTTAATCCTTTTTTTGAAAAAACAAAAACAAAGGAACTACCTCTATCTTCATGCCTGAAACCAGAGCACGTAGCATCCAGGAAAATAATAAGTAGAATGTAAATTAACAGTTTCTTGGGCTAGACGAAACTACCCCAAAACACCATGATTTTGATCAGCCAAGGAGACCTCTGCTTTAAGAACTTGGAATGTTTCATAGTGCTCAGCAGAGCACACAAGGAACATCTCACACTATAACACTGATACAAAAAAATACAGGAAATAAAATAAAATTCTCCCTAAAATACCACCCAGTAATCCGTGACCATAAAATGATGATATCAGCATTTTTCCCTTCCCAGTGTTTCTCTCACTGTCTCCACGTCATTGCTTTTATCCGCTATCTTACGTTTACAGAATCTTCCACAGAACATACACACAGCTAGTGTTCTTAGAAAGAAGAGACAGTTAGGCATCTCCCCTGACAGGGACAGGATCAGCCTTGAGGCCTTGCTGTTATTGTTAATACCCGTATCTACCGGTTAAGGCTAACTTTCATACATGCTAGTGTAATTTGTATCTGAGCAAATAATTAGTTCTTTAAATGATAACTTATAACTAATAAAGAAATAAAAAATTTTAGGAGGCATCTAATCTCAGATTTAAAGAATATATATATATATATACATGCATGTATGTATAAGATATCTCGAATTGCAAATTAAGAGAGAAAAAAATCATCTTTTTTTTCAACAAATGCAATTCAGTATCTTTGCTCTATAGAAATATGCTCATATCCATTTCTTGTATTCTAACTCAAAAGTTATAGTGCTTGGAACCCATTCAGGGATCATTAGAAAAGAGCTTCCAGAGCTTCATTCGCATGAAGCAGAAATTTCTTTTCTCACCAAAGGCGTCAGCCATGAACATAAACTCTCAAGTCACCAGTCACAAAGAACTTCACATAATTTCCTTTTCATAAGTAACCTTGATTATGACTTGTTTTCACTCAAAATATTATTGTCTGTCTCCAAGTATATTATTGGGTAGCGCATAAATAACAGCCTAAAACAAGGGTGAAAACTTATTGCCCTCATCAGAAGGCAGCACACCAGTAAGCTATATAATGTGAAATAAAGCAACCAAGATCAAGTACTTTACCCCCAAAATCCCAAAAAGGGCCAAATGAGTGAGACACGAACTGTACTCCAACAGCTTTGGCATCTCTTTCTTATCACTCTGCACCAAGAGAAAAATAAACAATAAAACACATACACAAACATATTTTAAGCAAGCTGACATGAACACAAAAGCTAAACTGAATTCATTATATCGCTATCATCAACACTTAGAAAATAGAAACCCGGAGCTAAATTGAAGAATCCTATCAAGAAAATAGAAACCAAAAGCTTACTTGCATTTTTTGGTTCCCAGCTTGCACCATGGCATCAGTTGAAAGAGGGGAAGGAAGTTCTTCTGGCAATGGCGAAATGGGGGAAACAGAATTTATCATTGCAGGATCATGAGATATAAACCTACTGGATTGTGAAAGCGGATCTTCTGGAATAGGAATAACCACTCCATTCTCTGACACATGATCAAAAGAAATGCGAAGGCTGCCACTCCTGCTGTGCCTGTTGCTATAAAGAGCCCTGTCCCCAATATCACCTGCCTCTGACACAGACTCACTGTCAATACTATCATCCATTTGAGAGGGTTGAACGCTAGATAAGCCAACAGATCGCCTTCTCAGTGAGGAACTGGCACTGCTTGTGCGACCAAATGATCCAGTTCTTCCAGGTTCAGAATCATGAGTCCCAGAATGCCCTCCAACCGTAAGCATAGTAATCGATTTCTCATCAAACGACTTCAAAAAATATAAACAAAGTATCAGGATCTAGATCCAAAAGGCAACAAAAAAAGAAATGAACTCAAAAGGTATTGTTGGAGCTGAAGGTATAGATGATGTGCTTTCCATACACAAGTGCTACAACTTAGTCTCTCCATAAATTATTAAAAGAAGAAAAAAAAACGGAGTATCTATATGAACCAATTAGCATAAACCATCGAAAAAACTGTCACCCTTGATATGTTATATACGTATACACATGTATATACACAAATATTTAATCACCTGCAAGCATGCATAAGATTTTTATGACATATAGATACACATCTGAAGCTTCACAAACATTGCGCTTTAAATTGTTTGTTAGCCGGCCATGATATGAATGAAGCAAGTCACAAAATTCATTTTGCATCACATCAACACAGTTCAACATAAGGGTATAATTAATTAGATGGCGCCCAACAATCCACTCGATAATTCTCGAGCAATTTTTATGCACGAGGTTTACATATTAATCAAATATGCCCCTCATCTTAAAAGAAATTGGAAAGTTTCATATTTAGTGTCAACAAGTTGTGCAACATTAGTGTAATTAGGAATATATATATACACATATATGTAGATATATATGACAAGAAAATCCCCCCAAGGTTATATTTCTTACATTTTTGTGAAGATGAAAAGGCCCAAAAATCACAAGTTAATTAAATTAACACTGTTTGCACCAAGCAAAATTAACACTGTTTGCAATTCCATCACGATGGTACAAGAGCAACAACATAATGTGATATAAAATTGGTACTTGCACCAGACAGATTCACCACTTTCCTGAAATTGGGCCCTCATATTTAAACACCATGAATTGAGAATCCAAGGCATTACACTTTTTAAGTATAACAGTGCTCTTTGAACAATCCACATGGGAAAAGGTCACATAGGATAGAGATGGATATAAACGACGAAACTTAAACTATTTTGACGTCGTGATGATGGATTCACACTAAAATTCCTCATCCAATTATTTTAGGCTTTTAATATGATTTTAGGGTATTCAATTTTAGATGAAAACAACACAAACATACATAATTCAACAGATACTAAATGTTTAAGGCTTGATACAAGAAAATTTACTTGATGAGTATCAAAAAAGTAACCTATCGATAACTAATGTTTTTTGAATACGCAAAAAAATATGAATTTAGCTAAAACTAATGATCAGAAAACGTACATCTCTCGTAAGAATACGAGAAATACCCTAAACTTGACAAATTGATGAGTGCAAGCTAAATTAAAATAGGACCCGGCAAAAAGTGAATCCGATGTGACAAACAGCAAGTACCTTCCTTAAGAACGGAACCTTATTTATTGATCATAAAGGTGCCTTATCAATTCAAAGCTTGGTCCTCCACCACCAAAAACATAACTCCAATTTAATAATATTAATATTAATGAAAGAAAAAGAAAAGCAGATAAAATTATGGTCCCAGTTTCGTATTGAGCATGGCAACTCAAAAGTCAAATGTTAACCTGTGGAGCGCCTATATCAACAGGTAATTACCGGAAAAAAAATAAAATAAAAATGAAAAAACAAATGAACAACAATAGAAAAGAGCCCGCACAAACTATGAACTCAAAATACAACGAAATTAACAAACAGAGAAATATTACGAGAAACTAACCGGAAAAGCCCAAATCAAAATTTGCTTTGAACACTAAAACATCGTTCTCGTTGCACAGAGAGAGAGAGAGAGAGAGAGAATTTAAAGTACCATGTTTGAGAGAGAATCTGAGCACCAAAGGAGATCGATTCTGCAAAGAATGAGGCAATGGGAAGAGAAGATAAATATGTAGAGCGATTATTCTTTAGAAATAATGGAGGTCAGCGTTGACAGGGAAGGAAGAGAGAGAGAGAAACGAATGGTTTGGAGGAAAATTGGACCCGCTGGTAAATGGGTTTGTTTGGCAATTAGAAAGTCTGATGAGAAACGGCAAGGGCGGTGACGCCAGTCATGTTTACACATTTGTAGAAAATAATAATAATAATAATAATAATAATCGTGAATAAGAATAATGCCAGGAAGAGAGGACAACGTAAAGATTTAGTTGCGCTTTGGTCGTTTCGATACGTTTGACTTTGCTTTCTTTTATTCAAGGGTTAATTCTACTGTGATTCCCTCTATTTTGTCAAAATTGGTATAGTTTTACGGTAGAAAAAGAACGTCCAGGCCTCCTAAGAAAAAAAAAATACACAAATTAATTTGAACTTTTAATCTAGGAGCATGTCTAACCGTTCTCTATGTTGGAGCAGCCAAATATTAGAAGATAAGCAGCACAACCGCCACACAAACCAGATGTGGATTGCTTAATGCCATAAAATCAAAAACTTTCAGTTTTTTTTTTACCATGTCGAAGGTAAAAGGGAGACCAAATAGACCAAACTACCCCCAAATGAATTAGGGTTTTTAATTTTTCTATTTCCTCTTCTCTCTTCTCTCCTCTCTTTTATCGACAATCTCTCTCCTTTGCAACAAAAAAATGGCTACCGTCTCCAACAGCCACTCTCTGCAAGTCCCCTTGTTTCTTTGTCCAAGCTACTTCATCGTTTTGAGCTTGTTCGTCGTTGTCGACTGACCTTGTTGTAGCGCGCATGAATAGCGGAAGGTGCAGACATCATGTCTCCGGCGCGGTTCGTTGGGGATGATATGTGCAAACAACTATGCTCCCCATCGCGGCCGTGCGAGGAGGTCCATCTCCATCGCACGATCTCTCATGGCTATCGAGACCACGTCGTCACCACTTCTTCCGTAACGGAGAGCACGAGCTTTAGTCGCCGGTGAGAACAAAGGCATCGTCTAGAGCAGTCCTGGTCGCTTGAGGAAGTAAGCGCCAGAGTCGCAGAGGGCAAAGATTTGTCGCCGGAGTCGCACGAAGAGCAACTGCCGGAGTCGTACGAGGCCACCGGATCGCACGAGTTCTCCCAAAGGGAAGCGCCGGAGTCACGGAGGGAGCCGCCACATAGACAGAAACGCTAGAGTCGTTGGCGAAGCCGCACGAGGTCGTCGAAGTCGTCGAAGTCGTAGCCAGAGCTGGGGGAGAGAATAGGAGAAAAGAGAAAAGAAAAAGTATGTTAGGATTTTTCATGAGGTCGAAGAAAATAATTATTATTTTGAAATTTTTAAAATATAATTGAAAACATGACGTGGTATTTTGTAATTTTTTAATGTAAGACTTGATATGATATGTTTTGATATTCTAGTAAACAGCTCAAATATTAGCTTCAATATGGTGCAATGATCAATATATAATGATACGCTTTACTTTTTTTCTTAATTGTAAAGTTTTTTATCGAATTTATAATAAAAAAAAGTTTTTGCTTTTTTTTTTTCCCTAAATCATAAAGGTTTTTATGAGATTTTTATAATAAAAAAGTTACTTATTTCGTATTTTTATAATTTCTATTTTATCCCAAATATATATTTTTTGATAATTTTTTTTCTTTTAATATTCTTTCTTTATTAATTTCCAGTTTTGTTTGATTATTACTATTATTATTATTATTATTATATGTAAACATGATGAACTAATAAAATTGATTTACAATGAAAAAAAAAAACACAAACATTAAAATTTACATAGTAATAAAAATTTCATTCAAAGTTAAAATAAAAGTACACTTATTAGATAATACTAATATTAACACGAAATTCATTTTAAATAAAAAATGAACTCAAAATACAACATAAATTAAGATGACAATTTAGTATTCAGGGAGATCAACTCCGGACAGTAACAACAACAGTTATTGTTGTTGTTGTTGCGCTCTTTTTTACATAATTTTTCGTTGTTCCCTTCGAAAAACTCACATAGGCTTAGATCGGCTATGGAATTTAAAGTTTTTAATAAAATTTTGTTCTCTTTTCTTAATTCAGCCACGACTAATTTTTTGACTCATTTGAAGCTCGTAGCAATTGAATTTTATAATTTCCTGCCTCTTTGAGCTACCTTGCTTTAACATTTCAATGAGTTGTCGATTTTCCTCTTTAATAATGTCAATAACAGATAAATTTATCCATCTTTTTTTCTTTGTAATTTTTTTTTACCCAACCAGCTGTTGAGATGAAGACACCTATTTTTAAGAATTCCTTGCTGGATATGGATAAATCAAGAGTAAAGAGGCTCACATTATACTTCAAAAATACATGAATTGATCTTATGGGATAAATATACTAATTCAAAATATTAGATGGTGATCAATATTTATTTTTCATTTCATGTTTATGTTTATAACTGAATATAATGTTTCTAGTTTATGTAATGCAAGATTTAGTTAATATAATGTTAAGTAATTGGATTGTTTTAGTTAATTAAATGTAATTAATCAATTTATGATATTTAAGGGATGGTCAAATGATTAAATTTATTATTGTAGTAATATGTTAAATAATATATAATTAGAAAATTGGTAAAAATAGATTAATTGATAGGAATAAATAAAAAACGAAGATAAAAGGAATATTCTTTTTAGAGTAACATTTGAAGTTATGGGTTGAAAATGAAGAAAAAATTAGGTGTGACAGTTATATCATTTTAGTAAAAACAACTGTACTTTGAAGCAATGGGTTAGAGATGACTTAATCAAATCTTAGGCAACAAGCAAGAGAGAGATGAGGTTTCTGAAAAATAATGTCAATTTTCAATTATTTTTTCATAAGGAACCTTTGATAGATATGTATGGGAGGTATTATATGTTCCTTTTTTTTTTTTTTTTTGAAATGTGGGAGGTATTATATTCTGAAAGATAAGTCTTCTCTTCTTTTTTAGGGGAAATTTAATGCTTTATTTTTCTAATTAATATTATACTTTTTCACAATTAGAACTTGAATCTCAATTTTTTTTATGATAAAGTTCCGTTTGTTTGTTGTTGAAAATCAACCTCATCAGATTTGTTTTCTGTAATACATTTATAATATCTCCTATCATATTTTTCCATCGTTTTTAATTATTTTAAGGGTGAATTGTTCAATGATTTACGATTAATAAAATTACATAAAACGCCCCTCCTTACTAACAATGACCTTTCCTTTTTTTAGTATTCTAAACTATCCTTTTTAAAGTTTATTGTCTTTTAAATTTGATTTATTAGTTGACTTTTCTCTCCTTAGTTAACAAACCAAACCAAAATCCATAATTTACTTTGCTATCATTGTAGATCCCCATCTCTCTCTTGGACTCTCTCTCCCCCTCTGCCTATTCTCTCTCTCTCCTTTATGTTCGCCCACCCCTCTCTCTTTCTTTCTTTCTCCTCTTTGTTCCTAAATCGATGACAATGACTAAGGGTGGCAATAATCGTGTTCGTGTCGGCACGTTTACAACATGACACGTTTAGCCCGAACACGAACACCAAATGATTAATAAACATACCAGAAATGCAAACACAAACACGACAAACCTATGGCATGCGTAACACGACACGACACAATTAACACGATTATTAAAGGTGCCATGACGGGTTGACACGATAACAACACGCATATGACACGTTTATAACCCAATTAACTAAAAATTAAAAAAAAATTAAAAAAAATTTTAAAAAAAGTCGATAAAGAAAATTAACAAGAACACAATATCTAATTAATACTAACCTACTATAAATATTTTAAATATTTTTATTTTTAAGTTTAAATGTGTGATAAATGGGTGGGTGTATCGTGTCGTGTTAACACGTTTACAGCCCGTTTAATTAAACGTGTTAAGGCTTGTTTAGCGGGTTAGCACGAATACATCCTGTTTATTTTCGTGTTATTCGTGCCAACCCATTTATGGCACAATTAATAAACGTGCTGTCCAAATTCGTTTATCTCGTGTCATTTTCTTATCGTGTCATTGTACCGTGTCTGAATTGCCAACCCTAACACTAACAAAGACCATATTTGTGGTACTCTCTCTCCTTGGCCGCGTCCAAGTTCGATGATGCCGCGATATCCAATGAAGCTCAGTCCCGTCCGGCGAAGTCCGTCTACGTCGCGTTCTCTGGGGAAGCTCAGCCTCTTCTTCTTTGTCGATTTGGTGTTGTAGATCAGATAAGTCACGCAGATCTAGAGTCACCGACACACGAAGAGAAGTTCGAAGAACATATTTGTGGGGCCCTCTCTCCTCAGCCACGAGTTCATCCAAGTTTGATGGACAAAGACATTATGTGTTTGATTCTTTGATTCTTAATTGGTTTCAATTCTCGCTTGTGACTATGAATTTGACGGTAAATGAAGCCCTCATTTTCGTTTCAAATCATGCAAAATGCGATTCTCTTTTTTTATATTTTTGTGTTTTTGGTGATGAATCTGAGTTTATTTATTCGTGTTCTGAAATGGGTCAAACAGAGATCGATCTTTGACGCTTTTGGAGCAGATTTACGAGGTGTTTATAACGTTTATAGCGGTGGTGGAGATGCTGATATGGGTTCTGTTTGATTGCTTCAATTTCCTTCATCGCATTCCCAGGAATCGTCGCTATGAATTGCTAATGAAACTTGATATATTGCTCCAAAAAACTTTTTGCCATTTTTAAAATCTCCTTGAGGTCATTTCGTCGATTATTTTAATGGAATGTAAGTTTGGTTGATTAAAGAAGAGCTTGTTTGTGGTACTACAATTTTTTGTTCTTGTACTTTTGCAATGATGATTTGATTAATAATTTTCGGGCATGAAAATTTTTCAGTTTCTGTAAATGAAGTGTTCAATTTTTAATGATGGGTCAATTCACAAGGTTGAAATTATTTGGGCTACTGTTGATAAGTACGCATGCCAAACTATTAGAAATTATTGGTAACTCTAGGTCCTTGACTCTGGACTAAACTTAAAAGTCCATAAGCATATAGTTCATTAAATTGTTACGCGTGTTTGATTTTTTTGATCTCTTGATTAGTTTTAATTGTTTCGTATAAGTTTCTGCTATTCCATACCAAAGAGAACTTATGAAAAAAGATTCCACATGCCAAATTTCACTTTAAAACCTAACAGGCTCTACTTTGAAACCTACACTTGTATTTCTTTGTTTCATATAAAATATGATGGAACTATTAGAAAATGAGTATGTAACAGAATTTTTTAAAAAAATTTAAATTACTCTGTTTCCATAAATGAGTTAGACATGTTATATACAATAAATTAATAATAGATCTTTCCTATTTTATAAAATCAAAGTCGCACTTTTCATAAAAAATTGCTTGACAAAATTGCTACTAAGAATCGCGTCCAGAAGAGCCTTCCATGACCAGAATACAAGTGGACACACGTTGTTTGATTTTCCTTTGGGTAACTTCTCCCCACAATCACAAAAGAATAATAATAAGAATTATTATTCTAGTGATTGAACAATAACTCCTTACACTAATAGAATTTCTCTCTCTAAACCTCTCAAATCACGTCACTTAATTATGAAAAACCATAGGAATATGTTTTCCATTTATAGTGCTCTGATGGGGATTCATTCTTATCAGAATAGGCTTCAAATTCAAGTTTGGATCAAATTTCGTCACAAAAACACGTGAAAGGTGGATCGTTAACCTAGTAAGGGCGATCGGCCGCCCCTTGCGTATGGTGGTCGATCGTCTGTTCGCGGCTAACACCCATCAGGCGTTTTTTCATCTTTAAGAGATCCGATTAACCTGTAAAGAACTGAGTAGATAAAACATTATTTTATTTGACACGAGTATCCTTCATAGAGCCTCAGTTTTAATTCAAATAACCTAAGACAAATGTTATTAGGTTGAAACAGTCACAAATAATCTCATATCAAATAAAATATATTCAAATAATTTAACATGTTTATTTTGAATTAATTCATAGAATTACTTCAACCAATAAACTAAACATGAATTATTAAATCCAACATATCGAATTTAAGTCAATCAAAGAAATAACATAACTTACCAATTAGTGAGAAAAACACATTATATCGTTACAAAAAAATATGTGAGCTAGCAAAGGAGACTCAATGGACATATATAGATCATGCTTCTATAATTATAAAATAGCATATCCCCAACACGTACATTTTATAATTATCAACTTTAAGTCTATTCTGCTAAAAGCTTAGGGCTACACTCGAACTATATATGAATTACAAAACTCCAATAAGTTAACAGTCCATTATATATTATCATGTGTAACATCACCATAAGATATCCATAATCGGTTTAAGGATAATTTATGTTTTCCTTTTCCGATTATATTTATATTATGTCTTATTATCCCACCATTGAAATACTTACTATTCATAACCAATACAAATAGTATATCATTCAATTACACATATATATCCAAACGATTGAGCACTCTAATTTTGAATTACAAGAAAATGCATATAAGATAATATTATAGAGCTATGGATTCCATATTTATAAATTACAAGTCTATGTTATTCAAGAGTCACATATCCAATATACCAGTATATGTACCTTCATATAATTTAAGATGTCACCCATTAGTATATCAAAAGATACTAATCAAGAATATGGACCCATTGATTCATTTCAAGATTAAGATATAACATATATGATTGATTAAAATTAATTGATTAATCAAACAAAATTATTAACTAAATCAATTCGTCTTTAGTCTCGATCCAATATATTGTCACTATTAGACTAGGTGCTCAAAAGATTAAATGATGTAATTATTTTTAAGACTTTTAATCTATAAAGAATTATTACTTGTGTCATATATCAAAAATGTCCTCTTTATGTTCATTTATGTTGAATATATAATAAGCAAATAAAAGTCTGAGACTGTCAATTTAAACCTTTAAAATTATGCATATGATAGATAGATTACGTAGAAGACATGAATCTTAAAGTGATAGTCTAAATATAAACGGTCCGCAATCGAGGGAATAAATTCGGACACTTTATCCATGTCAAAATTGTTTTATTGTCTATATCCCTAATGGAAGATAGCTTGTCTTGGTCATCGCAATTGGACTCCATAAATAGAGACATTGGTATATTGTCATTAGTAAATATATTGGATCAGGATTAAAAATGAATTGATTTGATTAATAATTCTATTTAAATAGATCAATTCACTTTAGACAATAATATGTATTACATCTTAATCCTAAAATAAACCAATAGGCCCGTATTCTTGACTTGTGTCTTTTGATGTATCAAATGGTGACGTCCTAAATTATATAAAGGTACGCATGTTGGGTCATTGGAGACTTGACTTTTGATTGACGTAGACTTATTATTTATAGATATAGAATCCAATGCTCTTTTGTAGAGTTAATAGTATTATCTTATAGACATTATCTTGAAATTCAAAACTAGAGCACTCAACCATTTAGAAAAAGAAAGGTGAGTGGGCCCATAGTACAAATTTTTGAATGAATTTAAGTATTTCACAAGTGACAGTCTAACATAGAACAATTGATGAGCTATTCAACGTAATGGTTTGCACATGGGTCGTCAAAACAGGGAAAGTTGTCCCAAATATATAGCACTCCTTAAGCTAATTAGCTCTAGTACTAATGTGTTAGTATCTCCAATAATTATACACAAGGAAAGGAATAGAGTAATGTCTTTTAGAAACATAATAAATATTACCCTTTATTCAAATTATGGAGATATATTACTATTGTTACGTAGTTCCAAAGTTACCTATTCTTGATAATGAATTTGGATCAACAAATACTTCACAAATCACACATGATGATTGATACAAAGAAGAAAAATAAAAGCGTTAAGAAAACAAAAAACACAAAAAATTATAGTGGTTCACTCAATGTAAGCTACGTTCACTTTAAGGTTTTCTTTTTTATTTCTTCTACGTACACAAGTGTGAGAGGGCCCAAAAGAGAAGTCCTTTCTTTGGGGTTTTCCACTTCTATTTATAGCTATAAGGATATCCCTTGTCTGATTTATTCTCACGTTCCTCATATTTGACTTTTCAAAATTACTGCGAGGATCATGTTAATCCCTATTTCGTGAGGATTTGATTTCCTATATTTGTAATTAAAAAATATATGCTTCTAGGTTCAGTAAACTTAGACATTTTCTCAACTTGGCTTTCTTCCTTTTCAAGATATATCGACACCTAAAAAACCCCATTTTTTTGTCTTCATATTGAGATGTCTTTTGGGATTTGAGCATTTTGTAGGTTTTTCTTAATCTCAACATTGGGCCATAGGTCATCGAGATTACTCGTAACACCTATTAATAATGATGTTATCATATGAACATGTTTTTATTTTAATCTATTTTATTTTTTAGAATATAAGTGCGCCATACTCTTTTTTTCTACTGATATAAGTGCACCATACCTATTGTCATATTATCTCAAAAAAAAAAAATGTTCTCATGTATTAGCAACACCTACCTAATCTTCGTCTGCCTTGTACAAACAAATTGATACTCTCCCTCCATCGTAATCCTTATACTCTTTTCCATCATGACACACCCTAATACGAGAAAGAAACAATGGGAGATTTGGAAGAATTCTCTATTAGTTGAAGGTATAAAGATTGATCCTTGCTAAGGGGATCAGCATTATAGAGCTCCGTTCAGACACAGAGGGTTGGCCTCATTGTTAAGGACCCACCCATTGTAGGACCCAGCATTGGGTTATGTGGAGCCCCTGTATAACTCAACAAGATTTTCCATATTGATTTATACCATTTTTAGATACTATATAATATTTTTGCCATTTTTTCGCTTTTCTATATATTATAAACTAAGCATACCATAATTTTGGTATTTAATAAACTTAGTTTCAATTCATTAATTCCACTTTAAACAGTGTAAAGCTATTATATACTACAATGCAAAACAAAAGTAAGCTACAGTCGATGGTGGAGCTAGAATTCTGTTTTAAGGAGCGTAAACTAACAATTTGAAAAGTACCAAAAACTCTTTAAATATCGAGCTTAATTTAATTTTTTTTTTCAATGTGATTATACTTTAAGAAATTAGTTTAGTTATACTTTAACGTAAAATTGAAATGTTAGGTCTCAATAGAAAAGTGCTTTTGGTTGAATAGTGTATATATATACACACACGCACACATACACAGATGCACACATACAAGTGAAGTGTATTTCAATAATAAAAATTTTAGCTAAAAAATTAGATAAAAACTTATTTAGAAAGTACATTATAGGAAGTGCTAGAAGAAAAAAAGAAAAAGAAAGTAAGGACACATTTAGAAACAAAATTACTTTAATAAGGGCAAATTAGAGAATTTACAAAAAAAAAGTAATAAAGCGGGTTGCGCGACCAAAAAATGCCTAAATTTGACCATATTTGGAAAAATTACTTTTATAGATCATCTTAAAAAAAGTATAAAAATTAAAAAAAAAAATTAACTAAAAAGAGCAAATTAGAGAAAAATATTTTAATAAGATAGCTATAATTTAATAAGAAAACACAAAAAAAAGAACTAACAAAAAAGAAATATATTGAAATTAGGATTGTTGGATAGATATCTAAAACACATATTTATTAACTTAGATTTAGGACATATATACATATATATATATATAGATATATGTACATGTAAATATATATACATGTACATATATAAAGTTCAAATAAGTATATATATATTTAAAAAAAACAAAATCCACATATGCCTGTTTCGCCGCCATCTTTCTCCCTTTACTACAGTATAAAACTTTCATATATTACAATAATTTTAGTTCTAACTTATAATTTCAATTAACTTCTCAAACACTTTATCCAAAAAATACTAGATTCATAGCAATCATCTTTAACATATATATGTGTATATATATATATATAATGAGAATGTGTCTTGGATATTGCTACGAAACTATAGGTGCGTTTGGTTCGTGGTTTGAATTACGGTTTGAATTATTTTTCTACAGTATTTTCTCTCACAAAAATTTAAATCTTTATTTAAATTTATGAGCCAAGTGAACTCTATATCACTTCTTTCTGCCATGTGTCACAATTTTATTGGTTGTCTTCTTCCACTGCCCACATGTCATTAGACGAGTTGCCAAAGAAACAGGCTCATTGGGCAGCACGGAATCCTGGCAAAAAAGGCCAAAAAACCGTGGGGGGACCCACAGGAATAACCCACGTTCCAGTTCAAGGTGCGTGCCACTCATGCTCGCATGCTATTGGTTGACTGGCCCCCAGATGGTTAAGCAAGTGGGACCCGAACTGATTAAACAAATAATAATCGTTGTTTTAAATGCCTATAAATAGAGATGTCAGAAGGTTAGTGAGATCATTTTTCTTTTACTTTGCTTTTTCAATCCCATCATGCAAATGAATCAGAAAAAGGAAGAAAGAGCATCAATTAATAAAAAAAAAAAGAGAGAGAGAGAGACCGCTTGATGTGATATACCTGACAAAGCAAAGAAAAGAAAAAAAATGATAAAATGAGAAATTCTTCCGACGAAAACAAAGAGAGAGAGAAAAAGAGAAGAGCTGAATTCACTAAAAATAAGGGTGACAATAATCATATTTGTGTCGATATATTTACACTATGATATATTTAATTTAAACATAAATATAACATGATTAATAAATATGTTAAAAATACAAACACAAACATGATATACCTATGACACGTGTAACACGATACGACATGATTAACACAATTATTAAACGTGCCGTGCCGAGTTGACATGATAACAACACGCATATGACACGTTTATAACCTAATTAACTAAAAATTAAAAAAAAAACCAATAAAAAAATTAACAAAAACACAATATCTAATTAATACTAACCTACTAAATGGACAGGTCGTGTCGTGCTATGTTAACACGTTTACGGCCCGTTTAATTAAACGTGTTAAGGCGTGTTTAGCGTGTTAACACGAATCCAGCCCGTTTATTTTCATGTTATTCGTGCCAACCTATTTATGACACAATTAATAAACGTGTCGTTCAAACCTGTTTATCTTGTGTCGTTTCGTATCATGTCATCGTACCGTGTCTGAATTGTCGGCCCTAACTAAAAGTGAGAGTACACAGTCTATATATATATATATATATATATATATTCAAGCAGTACTCCACTAATCTTATTCCAAACAAAAATATAATTTAATTCTAATTTAATCGTACAAATACAATCTTATTCAAATATACCCCTATTTGACAGTAGTTTTAACCACTTAATTTCCACCACAAACTTATTTATGAACAGTGTAAAGCTCTCACATGCTATAGTAACAATAAAAAAAATTGTTACAGTATAAAGCTCTCACATGCTACAGTAAAAGTGATTTTAACCACTGGTTCTCACTACTTTTCCAAACACCCTAATAGTCTTATCAGAATTAATATCTGCGAATTCAAATTTAAATAAATAAATAAAACAAAGAAAACTAAAAAATAAAAAATCTTCAACGACGTTTATTACAAAAAAAAAAAAAGAAAAAAAGAAAGAAACTCATTCTCTAATTCTCAATAACCGAATCTAAAGGCAAAATTTGTGACAAATACAAAAAAATTCAAAATTTAAATAATTTAATAGGGTATATAGGCAACTCAAAATATACACATATATATATATATATATATATATATATATATTGAGTCTAGCCACAATCTTAAATTAACTTAAATTTTTTTCAAAAATTATTGTATTATTTTTATTCTATTTCATAATTATCATTTATCTATTGAAATCAAAAGGTTTTCTCTTCTACCAAGAGATTGTAATTAAAAGATTATTCTTATAATTTTGAATGGGTCAAACTAACTTAATAAACTCCTATGCTCTTAATTTTGTATAGGTGAAATTATGTTGCATGGAATATTAGAACATTTACTTTATTTGTCTATTTATTTTGAGATATATTAGGTAATGTGACCTCATTTCGCAAGTGAGGTGCACGCGATATTTGTCATCGTTCATTGTGTTGATCGGATGGCAATTTAGGACAATTTTTTAAATTTAAAATCCCTTAACTATTTTATCAATTCTTTTATAATTTGGCATCTTTGTTTCTTCCATGCATGCCAAAATTCTAGCCAACATAAGAATATATATATATATATATATATATCCTAATAGAAAATAATTTTTTTCTTGATGGGGATGGAAAATAAATTTGTAATTAATAATATCACTCTTATAAAATGATAAAAAAATCTCTTATAAGCGTATTTATTTTTCAAAATTGCCCTGCTCAAATAATTTTTTTTCTATAGATGTCTCTATTTAAACTTTATTTCAAAATCCTCTCAAATACATTTTTTATATACCTTATAAATATCTTTAATACTTTTGACAATAATAGAAAAATAGGTTTCGGTTGATGCTTTTAAAGCGCTTGAAACGCTGAAACTTTTTATTTTCTTTTTTTTTTTTCCTTGCTTTCTCTTTTCTTCCATTTTCTTTCATCTCCATTTACTTTTTTGTTTTTGTCATACATATTTGCTTTTGTCCATTCTTGTCTTATTTTCATATATATATATATATATATATATATATATATATTAGTCCTAATTCCTTTTTACTTTTTGAGGAGAAAATTACATGTTATTCTACACTTTTAAAAATTGTATTCATTAATACCATATTTAAAAAAATTTACATCATACTATCATTTATATTACAAGTTAAATTATGTTACAAATAAATATATACCTTATTTATATAAAGTAAACATTAGAAGACCACATTTATTAAAATTTCCCTCTTCTGCTTTTCGACCGGTGAGAAAAAAAGGGACATACGTAGACTTTAAGGAGAACTGAGAGATAAAGTTCCACGTCTAATTATAGTCCACGGATTTTGCAGCACATATGCCTTCATCGCAAAATAAACAAATAAAATAAATCGTCGAGGTTGATACATTAGAGAATACCAACAGCACCAAACAGACGTCAAAGTCGTTGTAGTATAGTGGTGAGTATTCCCGCCTGTCACGCGGGCGACCCGGGTTCGATCCCCGGCAACGGCGATACCTGTTTTTCATGGATATTTTAGTTTTTATTCTTTTCAGAAGGATGAAGCTTCTGCTTTTGAAAATAAATAAATGAACAAAAAAAGTGCGAACTGAGACTGGCCCGTGGGGTACCGATGGACCTTTAGATGGAAAAGTCAAAAAATCAAAAAAAAAAAAAACACTAAATTTAATAGTAAAACAGTAAAAGTTACAAAATCTGTTTATTTTTTTAGGAATAAATTAACATTTATGTTTGTTGTACAAATATCACTTATATGTCTCTTTTTTAAAATTTCATATATTCAGAATCGTAAAATACTCTCTAACTAAATATTATCATGTATTTAAATTTTTATAACAAATTTCTTTATTTTTTGAATAGTTAAATTAGGGAAAAAATATAAATGAATATCATTACGTATCATTATCATTACGTATCATTAAATTAATAATATATTAATTATATAACTAGTAAGACACATAAAAAGACTTAATAATACTGTGTCATTAATTTAATTACAACACATTAATTTCAATTTGTTAGTAAAACTACATTATTAATTTAATTATAACACCTTAATTTTAATTTGTCTATAAATCCAACTTGTCGGTAAAAAAATTTCATCTTTTTAGGAAATTTTAAAATCGTTATTTTAGATATCAATTCAAATTTAAGCAACAAACATTTTAATTTCAGGGATTTTTTTTTAAATATAATAATATCATAATCCATTTAAAATCTTAAATACATATATGTTAGGGTACAATTCGGACAGGTTTAAATTGACCATGGGCCCTGGCGGCCCAATAATGTTGATCAAGCAACTCGAACAGGTCGCACGATCGAATCGATTATTCGATTCGTTCGTTGGAATTGGTTCCTCGAACCGACTATTCGATTCTTTTAAGGTACCGTTCGTCCGGATTGTTCGTATCGGTTCGACGGATAGCACGTTCTAACGTTTAACGCACGTTGAGTATAGGACCTGAATATGAGGAAGTAGTGGTTTCTGCAGCAAATCATCAACCGATACTTGTCCCAGTATTACAGTTACTTACGAAGCATTACTCCACTCCACCTGACAGTTAATGACCATGTTTCAATTCCATAGTCTATATATAGGGGAGAGGTAGCTTCGAAAAAGACACACAGAGAAAGAGATACAGACACTCTGCCTTATTATTTTATCTATTCTAACTTTCTTGTAGCATTGCAATTTATACGAAGAAAACTTGATAGTGAACTACAGTGGACGTAGCTCTTCATTAACAGAGTGAACCACTATAAATCTGGCGTGTTCTTTTATTTCTGTTTTATTTCTTTCATTTAATTCTAATCTTGTGTGCATATCCGAGTAGACAGGTCCATCTAACAGTGATTTGAGGGCCCAAGTTCCCGATTATTTGATTCGGTATCTCAACAATTTAATTGTAGGAAAACCCGTCTACAGTTTGGCGCCTACCGTGGGGCCATCAAGTCATCAACTCCAGGATCTAGAGACTCGGATTCAAATGGCGGACAACGTGGACAACCAGCGCACTCTGGAAACCGCAGTGGACGAGACCGAAGGGACAACTCAAGACCGACATATGGAAACTCTTGTAGCAGAGGTGGAGACCCTGAAGAAAACACTCTAGGAACAAGCAGCACTCTCTCAGGAACGAGACAAGAGGATGGAACAACCGAGCAGTGAGAACTTGGCTTTGAGAAGCCAAATCAGTTATCAAAACTCTCAGATGGCTTCGTAGTCGTATTATTACCCGTATTATGGGTATTCAACATATCCAGCTACTTCAACAGCATAGTGACAATTTCACACCCCACAACCAGGAAGGCAACAACGAACTCACAGCCCGATCGAAAGAATGCAGCCGCTATACTCATCATCGACTTCAGCACCAGCAACAGCGGCAGTCGGCGTAGCTACGACGACTACAACTAAAGCAAACGTCGATGAGGAATGCGGACTTCGTAACGAAGAGACAGAAAGAAATGAAGGAGTCAAACCGACGGTCCGACAAGAAGAACCAACTGTCAATCTACTGACCCCGGAGTCGATTCAATCCATGATGAGAGAAATGCTCGAGTAGAACTCCAAATTCGTAGAAGAAAAAATTGACAAGAAGGTTTCCAAGGCCACAAGCAAGACCCCGGCGTTGGACGACATCTCCAAAAGCATTCGGGATACTCCACTGACGAGGAAAATTACTTCAATAGTACCTCCAAAGTACAAAAACATCATGTTCGTTCGCTTCGATGGAACCTCGGATCCTAAAGACCACCTGCTGCAATACAAGATCGTTGTCAGCGCTACAAGCATCCCGAACTCGATCCTCGATGAGATGACGTGCAAGTTGTTCACACAATTGCTCAAAGGCCTAGCCCTTCGATGGTTCAGCAACCTCAGAACGGGATCGATAGATAGCTTTGAGAAATTGACGAATCAATTCGTTAAATCATATTTGGTGCATATTAAAACAGGAAAAATGACCAAAGATTTGTGGTCTGTTGTCCAAAGCCCAGGCGAGCCGTTACGGGCTTATATTAAAAGATTTAGCAGAACTCTCTCCGAGATTTCGAATTTGGAAGACGGAACAGCTCGAGAAGCACTGAAGAAAGGACTCCTATATAGGTCATCCTTCAAAAATAGCATTTGTTTCGACTACCCACAGACAATCTAGGAAGCGCTAAATAAAGCTAAAGGCTGGATCGACTTGGAGGAAGAAAACGAGAGGTGCGAACGAGAGTTCACATGGACAAAAGGTCAAAACAGATGGAACTAGAAGCAGCAACACCAACCGAACCGACGAGGACGGACGAGAACACCAACAAGAAGAGAATGGAGGCGGAAAGACGACAAGCCTCGACCCACAACAAGACCCCTATCACCACCAAAATATGCCCTGAACATATCGCCATCAGAACTAGTTGCTCAGCTAGAAGGAAAAGACTACATCCGATGGCCTGGCAAATTGCCTACGTGCCATTCACGAGATAAGTCAAAGTACTACGAGTTTCACCAAGATACAAGGCACCTAACGGTCGACTGCAAAGCTTTGCGATCAGAAATTGTGAAGCTTCTCAAGAAAGGTCATTTGAGAGAGTATCTCTCGGAAAAGGGGAGGAGGACATATGGGCTCGACAAGGAACGAAGAGGGCGAAGGAATGAGCAAACCAAAGAGAAGACACCACCACCACCAGCAGTAAGGAAGGTAATGGGAGCCATTTGTGGAGGCTTGGTTCTCAGCGGCGATTCGATTAATCAGATAAAGTCTTTTCAAAGAAAAGCAAATACACCAACCACGAGCACTGCTCATAGTGATTATCCTGAATATGAAATTTCATGTCATAGTAACGAGACGATTGGGCTAGACTCGCCACACGATGACACCATAGTTATTAAACTAAATATCACAAATTGCGAAATAAGCAGGATTCTGGTTGACAACGGGAGTTCTGCCAATATTCTCTTCCTCTCGACGCTAAAAGAAATGGAAATAAGAGAAGAAGAAATCGAGAAGTCACCGACGTCGCTAGTCGGATTCAACGGAGAAGCGACCACAGCAATTGGGAAGGTCAGGCTTCTATTCTACGCAGCAGGAGAAAACAAACTGACCAATTTCCTAGTTATGAATTGCCCATCGGGGTACAATATAATTCTTAGGAGGCCTTGGATTCATGCCATGAAGGCAGTCCCATCTACATACCACCAGATGATAAGATTTTCGACAAAGCAAGGAGTTCAAGAAATTCGAGAAAACCAAGAGGCAGCAAGGAGTTGTTACGTCGCAGCAATGAAGCAGAAAAAAGCTTTATAGCAATTACAGCTGAACGAGCAGGGCGAAGCAAATAATCAGAGCTGTGTCGAAACGATTTCAGAGCAGTTTGACGAAATCCAAATAGACCCGAGAGATAAAAAACAAACAGTGAAGATCGGATCGCAGCTTGATGAGGGTATTAAACGCTAAATAATCAAGTTTTTTAGATCTAACGTTGATTGTTTTGCATGGTCTCATGCAGATATGCCTGGAATTGACCCAATCATAATCTCCCACCTTTTGAACGTCGACCCAGAGCACAAGCCCGTTCGACAGAAAAGGAGAAAATTGGGAATCGAGCGAAACAATGTGATTAAAGACGAAGTGAGGAGATTACTTAAAGCCGACTTTATACGCCCTGTCCAGTATCCTGATTGGCTCGCTAATGTGGTGATTGTGAAGAAGAAAAATAAAAAATGACGCATGTGTGTCGACTTCACCGACCTCAACAAAGCTTGCCCGAAGGACTGTTATCCGTTGCCTCATATCGATAGGCTCATCGACGCTACAGCCGGACACGAGATTTTGAGTTTCCTCGACGCATTCTCTGGGTACAATCAAATCCTGCTACACCCTGATGACCAAGAGAAAACAACCTTCATAACAGAACATGGGATTTTCTGCTTCAAAGTCATGCCTTTCGGATTGAAGAATGCGGGAGCAACTTACCAACGACTTATGAACATGATGTTCGAACAGCAAATTGGTAAGAATATGGAGGTTTATATCGATGACATGTTGGTTAAATCTCTACAGGCTGATCTCCACATTCAGCATTTGCAAGAATGCTTCGACGTGCTCGAAAAATATGGCATGAAGCTTAATCCGGAGAAATGCACCTTCGGAGTGGCGAGTGGCATGTTTTTAGGATATCTCGTGATGAAGTGAGGAATCGAAGCGAATCCCAACCAGATAAAAGCATTTCAGTTGATGCCTTCTCCAAGGACCAAGTGAGAAATCCAGAAACTAACCGGACGGGTCGCAGCACTAAGCCGATTCATTGCTAGATGTTCAAACAAATGTCTACCCTTTTTCCAACTGCTCAAGAAAAATGCCAAGTTTGAATGGAACGAACGGTGCGAAGCGGCCTTCCAAGAACTAAAAAGGTATTTGACCACTCCACCAATCTTATCGAAGCCAAGGGATGACGAACCGCTCTATTTATACATGGCTAAATCTGAGGCGACAGTAAGTTCGACGCTTGTTCGAGAAGAAGAAGGGATTCAAAGGCCAGTGTTCTTCGTAAGCCACGCCCTCTTGGACGCAAAAATGAGGTACTCAGTCGTTGAAAAGCTCGCACTTGTAATAATTGTGTCGGCCCAAAAATTTCGCCCGTACTTTCAAGGACACACTATTGTTGTACTGTCATCCTACCCAATGTGAGTGATCCTGCACAAGCCAGATGTATCTGGTAGAATGATGAAGTGGGCAGTCGAACTGACAGAGTTTGATATCTATTACAAGACCCGTATGGCGTTGAAGGCACAAGTGCTCGCAGACTTTGTAGCTGAACTGACTTGCAGGATCGAAGGTGGAGGATTGGAGTCATAGATTATGCAAGTCGACGGGTCAAGCAATGAGAAAGGATCAGGAATAGGAATTGTTTTGAAGTCGCCAACTGGTGAGGAAAGCAAGCAGAGTTTTCGATTGGGATTTAAAGCTACAAACAATGAAGCTGAATACGAGGCCTTGATAGCTGGAATAAGGCTTGCTGCTGCATTGGGGGCTACCAAGCTGCTTCTGGAAAGTGACTCCACGTTGGTCATTGACCAAGTAAATAGAGAGTTCGAGGTACGAGACGAGAAGATGCATTTGTACTTAAGCCTAGTTAATAAACTGAAAGCTCAATTCACTCATTTCGAGGTTAAGCACATACCACGAGAACACAACTCCAG
Organism: Artocarpus hirsutus; assembly: GCA_946598075.1. Classification (NCBI taxonomy): domain Eukaryota; kingdom Viridiplantae; phylum Streptophyta; class Magnoliopsida; order Rosales; family Moraceae; genus Artocarpus; species Artocarpus hirsutus. The sequence continues at coordinate 79,758 of CAMOHE010053174.1, read as the reverse complement.
AGCCAATGCACTGGCTAACTTAGGGTCATCAGTCGAAGTAAGCGAGAGGAGAATAATCCCTTTGGAACTAATTGATAGCCCTAGCATTGCACCGGTGGAGAAATCTAGCTATGTGGATTCGAGGGACGATTGGAGAACCCCCATCCAGATGTATATTAATGAAGGTTGGCTCCCTGATGATAGAAAGGCTACGAGAAAGATTAAAGTGCATGCTGCACGATACTACCTGATAGATGGAAAGCTATATAGGCGCTCCTTCGCAGGACCTTATCTCCGATGTCTTGGAGCAGATGAGATCGAGAAAGTGATTAGAAAAGCGCATGAAGGATCCTGTGGAAATCATTCAGGCGGAAGGTCATTGTGCAATAAGGTGAAGAGGCAAGGATTCTATTGGCCAACGATGCAGAGTGATTGCGAAAACTTCACCCAAAAATGCGATAGCTGCTAGAGGCATACCCCCATCATACATCAACCTGTAGAAAAGCTTTCTTTAGTCAGTTCGCCATACCCGTTCATGAAATACTCGATGGATGTTGTCAGACCGTTTCCTCCAGCTCCCAGACAAGTGAAGTATTTGCTCGTCCTCACTGACTACTTCTCCAAATGGGTCGAAGCCGAAGCCTCTACGGATGTTAAAGAACAAGACGTCGAAAGATTTATTTGGAGGAACATCATCTGCCGATTCGGAGTCCCATGAGAGATAGTCACCGACAACAGCTCTCAATTTGTTTCATCATCCTTCAGGAAGTTTTGCTAAGATTGGAAAATTATTTTAAGTTTCTCAACGCCAAGATATCCGCAAGGAAATGGACAAGCTGAAGCGACGAATAAGACGATTGTAAAAAACCTGAAGAAGAAACTCAAAGCTAGAAAAGGACGATGGGTCGAGGAACTCCCGATGGTATTGTGGGCGTATCGAACGACTCCAAGGAGGGCAACTGACGAATCGTCTTTTTCGCTAGTGTATGGAACAAAAGCCGTTATTCCCGCTGAGATAGTTGCACGGGACCTACGAGTTGATTACTCTTTGCTAAACGAAGTAAAGAACGATGAAATGATGCAGGATGCGCTGGACCTCACCGACGAAAAGAGGGACAAAGCTTTCTATCGCCTTGGGTGCTACCAGCAAGCAACAACCAGGTATTATAACAGAAAGGTCAAGCCTAGAAGATTTGTCGAAGGAGAACTCGTGCTGAGAAAAGTCTTCCAGAATACCAGAGAAGCCAACGTTGGAAAATTGACGGCTAATTAAGAAGGACCCTATCGAATACGGTCGGTGGTTCGGGAAGGAGTTTACAAACTCGAAAGGCTAGATGGATCCTACATAACAAAAAGCTGGAATGCAAATCATTTGAGGAAGTACTATCTATAACACTTTGATTATGCCTTTTCCATGTAATTGAACTATGTTTGACTTGATTCTCGTACAAGGGATACGTAGGCAGCTCGTATACGTCATAAACGAGTGCAGTCGCTATATTATTTCAAATTTTATTTCCTTGATAAATTAACAAATTTTTTGAGTTTGATTTTCAAGAATAAGTACTTAGTTTTTGCAACTTCAGACTCGACCAGATCAATCCGAACCCAATGCCATCTCCATGGCCAACATCGGACTCGACCAGATCGATCCGAACACTCAAATGCCATCTTCATGGCCAACATCGGCCTCGACTAGATCGATCCGAACTCTCAAATGACATCTTCATGGCCAACTCTCAAATGCCATCTTCATGGCCAACATCAGACTCGACCAGATCGATCCGAACACTCAAATGCCATCTTCATGGCCAACATCGAACTCGACCAGATCGATCTGAACTCTTGGATGCCATCCTCATGGCGAACATCAGACTCGACCAGATCGATCCGAACTCTCAAACGCCATCTTCATGGCCAACATCAAACTTGACCAGATCGATCTGTACACTCAGATGTCATCTTCATGATAAACTTTAGACTCGACCCGATCGATCTGAATTCGCCCAACGTCATTTTCATGGCTTAATTTTTGGTTTGTCTATATCGACCCAAATCCTACTGGTCAATCCGAACTAATGGAGCAATTATTTCAGTTGCAATTTTTAATCCATTTAATCGTTTCAGTGAATACAACGTACGCTTCATTCGTAATTCAAACTAATTTTATTTAGCCTAATCGGTTGCGAACTTCGTTTATTATCCGATTGATTCTCTGTCAATTAGAGATCAAGATCCCTGATACACAATGACACGAAAAGCATAAACCTGAAGTGATTATGAAAAATTTTGAAAGTACAGTTTTGAATTTTCCAACTGTTAAATTGAAGTTTCTCTTGAACAAAATAAAATTGTTCTACAAAAAAAAAAAAAAAAAGGATTGTTTGAATTCTCTCAAAATTCCCCTCCTTTAGCTGGCTGATTGCCTTTGGGCTCGTTTGTCTCAAGGGTCGAGTGATCAGTGACTTCGACAGGTGGAATCCCTGTAGCTTCGGACTCAGGAGCAGGGGGCTCGACGATGACGTCTTCATGGTCAGATTCGACTTCGACAACCTGATCATTCGTCGACAACACATCTTGGAGCTCCTTTATCTCCTCTTCGATTGCATCGACGCTAAGCTTGCCAGATTTGAATTCGATCAAGGCTTCAAGTCGTGCCTTGAAGGAAGAGTTACCGTAGACCTCGAGCAGCTGCTCCTTTATCTCTTCAATATCCTTGTCTTTTGAGGATATCTTCTCTTTTAGACCTTTATTCTCTCCTTCCAAAAGCCGAACTTTGCTCGATAGGTTCAACACCTTGCTGTTCGCCCTATTTAGCGCATCGACAACATCACTAAGCTCCCTTTGTTTGCTGTCTATCTGCGACTTCGCCTCTTCGAGCTTTTCCCTAAGCTCTTTTACCTTTGATGCCTCCCTTTCAAGTTTGTGCACTGCCTTGTTCGCAAAAAGATTGTGGAACATGAGAGCCTGCATATTTACAAAGTTGTCGCGTTAGTTGCTTCGAACGAACACATAGAATTTTAAAAAAATTACAATTTTACCTGTCCCAACGCAGCAGTCGACTCGTTGTACAGCCATGTAAAAGGTTTGCCCCAAAAGACCTCCTCGTCTTTATTGAAATAGAAGTTGACTGCCGCTCTCGTCGCAACCTCCCTGTCTTGAAGAACGCTGACGTCATCTGGGACATCCAACGTCTTCTTTGAAGCCGACCTTTGGACATCTTCGGTTGAAGCAGGAGGCTCCGTTCCTTTCCTTTTCTTCGACGGAGGGGGTTGAATATCAAACGGTGGAGGAGGAGGCAGTTTAGACTGTTCAGCAGACGGCATCATCTCCTTTGGTGCTGACGATTCGCCAGCTTTAGCTCGCCTTTTCGTCGATTTCTTGTCTGATAGTTTTTTCTTCCTCATCTCACCCAAGAGAGGTAACGTCACCTTCATGGCTGATAAAGCGGCTTCTGCGAGATGAACGTCTTCGTCAGATAGTGTGGTAATAAATTTGGATGGACCGTATAGCCGCTGAAGTGCACCACGGCATACGAAAGCCCAATCGACTCATTTTGGAAATCGAATAGGAATACCTGTAGGAATGTCCTTGAAATTCTTCCAAATCGATGACTTCCCAAGTCGATCGGGTTTTGAGATTTCAGCCCAAGTTTGATCCTTTAATGCGAGCAGTGCTTAAAGTTTCAATTTGAACCTCTCGCCAATTGAAGCTGGGTGGTGGTTTAGCTCGTAATCTGCAAAAAAGAAACATACTTGAATTAGTTAGAATTACTGTTGAAATAGTATCGAGGATTGAAACTCACCAATATGACCGAAAACAAATGGAAAAGGGATTCAGGTAGTAAGCTCGAAAGAGTTACGGTTGATCAACATAAAAAAGTATCGTTCTTCTCAACATCTATCCGCGTGTAGCAAACTCCCCTATAAGTTGCTTTGACTGTCGGTAAACAAAGTAAAATCGACCAGGGTTTTTACTATTTGGCTTTAAATAATAACATCGAAGAAAGTCGAATATGTCGAAGTCTATTTTAGCCTCTTCGATTAAAACGATCAATGCTATCAGAAGCCAGACTCCGTTCGGCATTAGCTGCGTCATAGAAATGTCAAAATGACCGACCATCTCTAATATGAATTCAGGGATCGATAATCGGAGACCTAGCTCGAACCATTTACTGTACATGCAAAACCAGTTGTCGTTTTGAGTGTCAGCCCCTTCGCCCAGACAAGGGAGTCGAATCTCTACGGCAGGTGGAACCCTGTACTTTGTCCTTATCGATTGGAGGTCTGACTCTGTCAAAACAGACTCTGGATTCTTCAAAAAAAAATGATACCCCTTTGGTTGGGGAGACGTATTTCCTACTTTTGATTGGATCGACGTCGTCAATTCTCCTCAAAGGCCTAGCTGGTTGGTTCCTATCTGTCCCTCGGCTTGATTCTCCACCGACCTCAATGCTAGCCACCCTTATGCTCGATTCGATCAAATGTTGCTGAGGAATCATTTCATCTATTTCCCTTTCATCGTCACTCGACCAAGGATCATCTCCATCGTTGGAGCTCGAAGTAATGGCCACTGACTTCGACATTTATATGAAACACAATTACTGAAAGAAATCTAGGGTTTCTAAGATCAAAAAGGCACAGGACCCTAAAACCTAAGAACTTCAAACAGTTCTTGAATACTTTATGGTCGATACAACCAAACAGCCCCAGCAGTTACTGATTTTCTCAGGAAAATGTTGCGTGTTTAGCATCAAAATGCTCGAAATCAGGAGGAGAACAAGATTATGAAAGGAAAATTGCAAGAAAAAGATGAAAAAGGAAAAAATCTTGCTTGAAGAATCTGAAGGAAGTGAGGAAAAACGAAAGGAAAATTGCCCTAGAAGTTCGAAAGAGAGGAACTGGAAATCCGAAAGAGAGAAATGGATTGAAGGAAAAGGACAGAGACACTTTATGTACCTTCCAGAGCACCATTTTGAGGGTTAGGATCGCTTCAGATCAATCTGATCCAAAGGCTAGGGTTATGCGTCTGTTTAGCTTCCCGCTCAAACCGAGGTGGTGCCTTTTCAAATCCGACACGTACGTCAGCGTCGTTGTGATTAGTAATGAATCGCCAATGGCGTGTCGACACATGTTGCGATAAATTAATTTTTACGATTTTCCAAGGAAAAGTCATGATTCTGGCACAGGTGAAGAGACGTCCAAGTCACGTGCAATCGATTTCAAAGTCAGATCTTCATTCCTGTAGTCTATAACATGAGACTAAGGAGTGGGGGGCTAACTGTTGGGGTACAATTCGAATGGCCCAAATTGACCATGGGCATTGGCAGCCCAACAATGTTGATCAAGTGACTCGAACAGGTCTCACGATCGAATCGATTATTCGATTCGTTCGTTGGAATTGGTTCCTCGAACCGACTATTCGATTCTTTCAAGGTACTGTTCGTCCGGATCGTTTGTATCGGTTCGACGGATAGCACGTTCTAACGTTTAACGCACGTTGAGTACAGGACCTGAATATGAGGAAGTAGTGGCTTCTACAGCAAATCATCAATCGACACGTGTCCTAGTATCACAGTTACTTACGAAGCATTACTCCACTCCACCTGACGATTAATGACCACATTTCAATTCGATAGTCTATAGATAGATGAGAGGTAGCTTCGGAAAAGACACACAGAGAAAGAGATACAGACACTCTGCCTTATTATTTTATCTATTCTAACTTTCTTGTAGCATTGCAATTTGTACGAAAAAAACTTGATAGTGAACTACAGTAGACGTAGCTCTTCATTAACATAGTGAACCACTATAAATATGGCGTGTTCTTTTATTTCTGTTTTATTCTTTCATTTAATTCTAATCTTGTGTGCATATCCGAGTAGACAGGTCCATCTAACGGTGATTTGAGGGTCTAAGTTTCCGATTACTTGATTCGGTATCTCAACAATTTAATTGTAAGAAAACCCGTCTACAATATATTATAGTTATTTCAAAAAATAAATTAAAACTAACAGGTCATTAATATTTTTATACATATATATTAAGACACATAAAAAATATTCATAAACTACAAACATATTTTAATTCTATAATAAAAAAAATCCATATCTCTCATTAACCCAATTTAATATACCATTAGTCGTTTTTCTCTTTTGGGCCGTCTCATCAAATTTCAAGAAAAACCAAAAAATTCCAAATTATGTATAACTGGCTTGATCCGGGCACACCAATATTGAAATAAAGAATTGATTTTACAAATATATATCTTAGTTTTAACATTTCTCAGTTTATTCTTATATTTTAACAAAAATAATTTTTTAATTTGAAAATTTTATTTTAATTTTATTACTCGAGTGTTTTGAAGAGAAAAAAAAAAGGAAAAAAAGACAAATATTTAAAAAAAGTAAGGAAAGCATAAAAGTTATATATATATATATATATAGAGAGAGAGTGGGTTATAACAAGTTCTTTTAATGTAATATGACAGTCATTAAACATAACATTGGCACATAACATCAATAAATTTAATCTTCTAAAGACTATGTTATGCATTTTAAACGTCCATCAAAGTTCAATTGGCGTAAACAAAAAATTTAGTCATGCAAAATCAATATTATACAATTTCAACCTCAATATTACATTCAGTAATCATCGTTTAAAGTTTTTTAGGAATAAATTAACATTTATGTTCGTTATACAAATATCACTTATATGTCTCTTTTTTAAAATTTTATATATTCAGAATCTTAAAATACTCTCTAACTAAATATTATCATGTATTTAAATTTTTATAACAAATTTCTTTATTTTTTGAATAGTTAAATTAGAGAAAAAAATATAAATGAATATCATTACGTATCATTATCATTACGTATCATTAAATTAAAAATATATTAATTATATAACTAGTAAGACACATAACAAGACTTAATAATACTATGTCATTAATTTAATTACAACACCTTAATTTTAATTTGTTAATAAAACTATATTATTAATTTAATTACAACACCCTAATTTTAATTTGTCGATAAATCCAACTTGTCGGTAAAAAAATTTCATCTTTTTAGGAAATTTTAAAATCGTTATTTTAGATACCAATTTAAATTTAAGCAACAAACATTCTAATTTCAGGGATTTTTTTTAATATAATGATATCATAATCCATTTCAAATATTAAATACATATATTATAGTTATTCCAAAAAATAAATTAAAACTAACAATATCATTATTATGGTCATTAATATTTTTATACATATACATTAAAACACATAAAAAATATTCATAAACTATAAACATATTATAATTCTATAATAAAAAAAAGAAGCCATATCTCTCACTAACCCAATTTAATATACCATTAGTCGTTTTTCTCTTTTGGGCCGTCTCATCAAATTTTAAGAAAAAAACCAAAAAATTCCAAATTATGTATAACTGGCTTGATCCGGGCACACCAATATTAAAATAAAGAATTGATTTTACAAATATAAGTCTTAGTTTTAACATTTCTCAGTTTATTCTTATATTTTAACAAAAATAATTTTTTAATTTGAAAATTTTATTTTAATTTTATTACTCGAGTATTTTGAAGTGGAAAAAAAAAAGGGAAAAAAGACAAATATTTAAAAAAAAGTAAGGAAAGCATAAAAGTTATATATATATATAGAAGGTTATAACAAGTTCTTTTAATGTAATATGACAGTTATTAAACATAACATTGGTACGTAACATCAAGAAATTTAATCTTCTAAAGACTATGTTATGCATTTTAAACGTCCATCAATGTTCAATTAGCGTAAACAAAAAATTTAGTCATGGAAAATCAATATTATACAATTTCAACCTCAATGTTACATTCAATAATCATCGTTTTAAGTTTTTAATTTCAACCTCAATGTTACATTCAATAATCATCGTTTTAAGTTTTTACTTCTACGTGTTACATTTGAGGTTCGGTTCCTCCAAAAAAAAAAAAAAACCATTAAAAAAACCAATATCTATGTCGGCATAAAATTTATGTTAATAAAACATCTAAGTGCATTGATCAGTTTAGTTGGTTTCTAGAGTTTGAAGCATCTAAAACCAACTAACCAAACCAATAGTAAAATGAAACTTTCAAATTGACTAAACTAAACCAATGAAAAAATAAAAAATTAAAAAATAAAAATCAACAGGTTCTCTCTTTTCATTTAACCGCTTCAAAAATGAAAAAGAAAATAGTGAATAGTACTTCAAAAAAAAAAAAAAAACCAGTAAACTTTTTAATTTCTCGTAGTTGAAGACCAAAATTTTCTCGTGTAGATCATGACCATATGTGGGGTGAATGGATTTTGAAAGTATGTTGAGCTTTGAACAAGAAGATACGAACAACGTAATGAAAGTTACAACGTGGCGGAGCAAAATAATTTTCCCAGTAGAGACACAATGTAAAGAAATACTACTAGTTTTTATTACACAAACATAGTTATATGTTTTTATTATAGAGCGGAGGCACAAATTAATTTTTCTTAAAAAAAGTAACAACACTATATTTTAAATTTTTATTAGGGGCTATAGTTATAATTTTTCCAATAAAATAAGGATAAAACTAAAAATTTTTAAAAAATTTAAGGCAAAAAAATCACAACTTCAAAAATTGAGTTGAGGCGCATTCGTTACTGTCTATGAGCGTGTATAACTTCAGATTTCTTTTATGCAAGCAATATATAATTATAATAGAGACTTTTTTTTTTAATCTCTTTAGATAAAATATAATTTTTGGTACTGCATTTTTGGTGGCTATTACGAAGATATCATGTACTTTTGAGGATATCAAAATACTTTCACATTTTTATACACATTATTTTGATATTCTGAAATCAATTTTTGACAAAAAAATGTCCAGTATTGCAGATGATGGATCTATAATCAAATATGAAAATACTAATTTGGATTGTTAGAATTCTGTTCAAGGAACTTAGGCCCTCAAACCAATGTTAATTGGATCTATTAGCTCAAATAGACGTGCAAGATTAAAGTGCAATAGACAGAATAAAAACATGCTATAAAAACAAGAATATCACATGTAAAATTTATAGTGGTTCACTTTGTTACAAAAGAGCTATGTCCATTGTAATGCACTATAATATTTTGGGTACAAATTTACAAGAGAGTAGAAAGAGATAAGAAAACCAATGGGTAGAGTTTTTGTATGTTTTTCTATATATCTTCCGTACAATGATACAACCATCTCTTTATATAGAGAATAAGGAGGAATCGTGGCTCCCAATCTTCTAGCGAAGTGGGATAATGCATTGAAAGCAAGTGTAGTAGTGGGACACATGTCGATCCGCGATAGGCTACAAGAATCATGTCTCCCCCATGTTTCGGTCCATGATCAGATATGTTAGTAACCATCAGTTTGTGCTGATAACCGTTAACCCGTGACGATCTACCCAACCATCTGGTGAAGTAGGATAATGCATTGAAAGCAAGTGCAGTAGTCAGACATGTGTCGATCCGCGATAGGCTACAAGAATAATGTCTTCCCCACATTTCGGTCCATGATCAGACGTGTTAGTAATCGTCAGTTTGTGCTGATAACCGTAAACTCGTGACGATCTATCCAGTCGAATGAACGCTTGGAGATGAGTTTGAATTACCTTGAACAACCAATGTATCCCAAATGCTTCTTGCCACATACCAAGAATTGAACCAATCGAACAAAACGAAACGTCAATTCGATAAGCCTTCTTCGCATTGATCGATTCTCTTCGCTCTATTCAAATCATTTTAATACTGGGCCTTCTGGGCTTGTAGTATATCTTTTTTATTATTATTTTAACTAACCGAAATTTTTTTTTTTAAAAAAAGGGCAAAAATATTAGTAAATGGTACACTTAAAATATTCTTAAATTCTTTTATGCAATTCTTAAAGCTCAAGATAAGCTAAGATGAAAATTTTTGTGTCGTGTACATCATGGGCATATATAAAGTGAAATGGATCTTTGAAAGCATAGTCAACTTTCAAAAAAAAAAAAAAAAAAAGCCTAAGATCCTTAGGTTTAATGGCATAGAGAGGGGGTTGAGGAGGTCCTAAGGTGGAAAGTTACGAGTTCTTCGTTTGTAATATTTATAGGGTAAATTATTTGAGAGGTCCTGATTGTTTTAAAAAATGCAATCTAGTTTTTTATTTTTTTAAAGTTAAACAGGGTCTAATCTTTCTATTTAAGCGTAAAAAACACCGACTTAACAATGTTCATTAAGTAGCTTATAACTAGCCGCGCGTTCATAAAATTAAAAGGGCATTTTGGTAAATGTCTTTTTAAAAATTGATCTCAGATAAGGAAAACAAAAAAGAAAAAGGAAAGAAGGAACAAACACAGAGCTCAGATATAAAAATAAATAAATAAACAAAGAAAAAAAAATTCAGAACTCGAATCAAGCGAACGAAAAAATCAAGAGCAAAAAGAAGAAACCTAGTTCGAGTAGAGGCTCGTCTCCGCTCTTCTTCGACTTATTCTTCCCCCCTCTCGCTTCTTGGCTAGTCACAGCGGGTTTAGAAGCAGCATTGGGTCTTGCGAGGGTTGTTATGCTTGGGCACGGTGGTGGCGAAATGGGTCTCGCGAGGGTCACTATTGATTCCGACGGTGGCAGATTGGTCGCTACGGCTTTCCCTCCCTCTTCCTCTTGGCCATTCGTTGCAGCAAGTTTGGCGGCAACGGTGGGTCTTTATGCCCGAATGCGATGGTGGCAAAATGGGTCTCGCGTGGGTCGCCATGGATTCCGGCGGTGGCGGGTTGGTCGCGACCTCCGACCACAGCTCTCCCTCTCTCTTCTTCTTTTCCATTCGCAGCAAGTTTGGCGGTGATGGTGGGTCGAAATGGATTCCGTCGGTGGCTAGTTTGCCATGAAATGGGCTTCGGATGCAAGGCCTTAGGTTGTGTCCTCCCGATTATGTTTGTTGAAGTTCACAACTCTTCTCTATATTAGTTCAGTAAAGCTTTTATTTCTTTCTTCAATTAATACAAAAAGATATATGGATTGTGTCTGTAACTTTTTTGCTGGATTATTGTAGAGTGAGCATCATGGGCTATTCCAATTGACTATTTATGTGAGATGGCTGAGAATCGTGCTTTGGTTCCTGTATTTTAGTTTATTTTAATTTTCTTTAATGTTTTTCATTGAATTCAATACGACTTCTACTTCTTCTTCTTTTCTATCATTGATTATATAATGTAGGCTCAATTCAAAGTGATTTGTGACCTGTTTCAACATAAAAATAATAAATATTTTTTTTTGGGTTTGTTTTATTAACAGGTATTGTTGGAGTATAAAGGTTCATTATTTTAAAGAACTTATTTTCGACGGAACCACTTCAAGTTTAAGTGAAAATGAGATAGAAAGTCAGCAAAAAGAAATAAGAAGTATATCTTTTTAAAAAAAGGCGTAAGATAGGGTGTTTATATAGATAATTCTGGAATTATGTACTTTTTTTTGGAGGTAGGAATTATAATATTAATATCAGAAAGAAAGAAAATAATTTTAGTTTTGGGTGAAAACATTATAACATATGAGAGCATTGTATTGTACCTTATTTTTTCTTGATATTGTAGTATATAAAAGTTTTATATTGTAGCAACCAAAAGTTTTAATTGAAACTGACAATGCCAAACATTTTACTCATTTTGTTTTCAGGCTTAGAATGGTGTGATTTTAAACTTTTTGGTTTTAACTGTTAGTTTTGAACTTATGTGATTTAGACGAAAGTTTTGAATTGACATTAATAATGTAAAGGTTTAAAACAAGAATAAAAACTCATATCAGAGAAGTGATTCTTGAAAAACTGGTTTTTAAAGAAAAATGAGAATGGAAAGAATTTTTATTGTATAGAATTGTTCGCAACAGCTAGAGTTTAGGGTCAAGTTTTCAAAACTGATAGTCTACTTCATTTTAAACCATCCTCATCATTTTAAATAATTTCTAATTCATTTTGCATGCTAAACGTCTGTTCAAACCTACAGACCAAATGCAGTATAATTTTAAATATTTTAGATACTTTAATTGAAAAAATAGGGTGTAAACATTAATTTCTCTTTGTGAATTCTAATCCATGAACACGGCTAATTAAAATTACAACAAATAGACCAAATTTTGAATCATTTGCAAGTAAATAACACTTCTTATAATTTGAAATTGAAAGGCCATCTTTAGTTTTAAATTTTTTATTTTCCAACTCTACCCTTTTATTATTTTTTCCTTCTTTAACCATATTTATGTGATAAAAAGCGCGCACCATCTCTTTCCTTTCTCGTATGACCCCCCTTGTCTCTAACTCTTTTCTCTCTTTTCATTCTCATGTGCCACTGTCAACACCGTTCTAGACGGATCTAAAATTAAATCAAATCAAGTTAATGCAATATTGAGGGATTAATTCAAGTTGATTTGCCCTTTGATCACTGTTATTAGGTCCTAACATACTCAAATTAGGCTAGTAGCATAAAAATAACCAGAAATGTTGATTATAAGCAGGAAATGAAATAAAGTAAAAGATATCACATGTGTGACATGTGTCAAGCGTCCATTGGTCATGAGTTTCAGACCACTCCATCTCAGGTAACCTCATAATATGATGAATTTCAACTTCCACATGATAGTTTCCAGCCTCAAATCGATCACTTCATATTGAAGCAAACAAATCGACTATGGCAACCACAAAGTTAGCTTTTATAGGGAAAGGCTAATTCAACCTAAGATGTATGAACCAAGCATGTCGAATGCCCTGGACTAAAACCAATCTGGTTCTCGGGTCACAAGCGTATCGCGTTATTCAATTGGGCTTACTCAGTTTGCCATATAATCTTGGCCATACTCTCACTAGGCCTTAACCTTAGTTTGATTTGGGCTTTTCTAAATCAGACCCCAACAATCGTTGATTTTTTATTTACATCTCTTCGGTAGCGAAGAAGGCGTTGGTCGAATTTGCACAACCTCTTTCTGTCTCTCTCTCTTTGAATAGCTTAAATAGCTAGCAACTATAGAAAAACTTAAGACAAAAAATCCATCACTGTCTCTTCCCTTTCTTGCCAGAGAAGAAAAAAAGATCTCCACATCTTTCTCTCCATCGATCTCCTCCATGGATAGCACTCTAACTGATAGCGTGGTGAACTCATATCTACACTTCACCATCACCGTCACGTGGCCCAACAAGGATGGTTATCGCAACAAGGAGTATTGCAAGGTCAAGATCCATGACACTATTGCTTGCAATGGAGATCTATCGAACTCAATGATTGTCTTTGAGAGAAAGGGGAAGAAAGATAAGGTTACTTAGAAAAAAGAGCTATAAGGTTGTGATATGCGATCCCTTCACTGCTACCACCATCACTGTCCAACCTCCACCAAAGTTGAACAACTCCAAACCCAGACGACGACGGGAGCATCGAATATGAGAGACCGGCAAAGAATGATAAAAAAAAGAGAAGATAAGGAGAGAGGGGGATAAAAGAGAGAAAACATAGGGTTTTTTTGAGAAAGATGAAAAATATAGAGGTATTTTTAGTATTTTTTTTAAAGGGGTTTAGTATTTTATTAAGTATAAATATATGTTTGTATTTAATTGGCCTATTTTTAATGTTGTTAAAATTTAGTCTAATAATATTATTAGTCTTTTATTTTTGGCTTAAAATCCTCAGTAAATCTCGGAAGTGACGTTCCTCTTGAATCTTATCAGCAAACCGAAGTGGGCTTTGGATCATAACGCCTGGCGGGGCCCACCATAAGGATAAAATCATAACCCATTTCCGAACCATAGATCCAATCCGATCTTAAAAAAGCAACCTCCTCTTCACCGTCCGATCACGAACACTCCGGGTCCCACCCAACTCAATCCATTAACAGTTATACGGTTGACACTAATTTTGAGAGCGAAGAAAGGAACGAATTCGAAGCAAAGACGCAACATCAGTTTTAAGAAAAACAAAAGTGGAGAACCTTCTGCCTTCCAAGCGATGAATTTCGTCAAATAAAAGAAGAAGAACGAAGAAGAAGCTTCTAGATCTTAGTTCTCCACGCCCTTCTGAAAAATTCGTTTTTCTCTTTTCCAATGGCGGAGAGCCAGAGATCCACGGGGACGGTTAAGTGGTTCAGCGCTCAGAAAGGGTTCGGATTCATCGCCCCAGAGGATGGCGGTGAGGATCTCTTCGTCCACCAGACGGCGATCCGATCCGACGGTTTCCGCACCCTATCGGAGGGCCAAACCGTCGAGTTCGCCATCGATTACGGCGATGACGGTCGCACCAAGGCCGTCGATGTGGCCGGCCTCGCCAGATCCGGTTCGTCCGGGCCTGGCCGTGGCCGAGGCGGAGGAGCTGGGTCCGGTGGGAGGGGAAGAGGAGGCGGTGGCTATAGAAGCTATGGCGGAGGGTTTGGTGGCGCTAGAGTTGGACGGTCCGGTGGCGGCGGTTATTATGGCAGACGTGGCGGTGGAGGAGGAGTAGAGTGCTACAGTTGCGGCAGGACGGGTCATTTAGCGAGGGATTGTTATCAGGGAGGCGGCGGCGGAGGTGGTGGTGCGAAATTTGGCGGCGGCGGTCGGGGATATGGCGGCGGAGGGAGTAGGGGATGTTACAATTGTGGAGAGGAAGGGCATTTGGCTAGGGATTGTCCGAGCGGTCAGAATTGAGGCGACCTTGGTGGTGATCATGCTTTTCTCTCTCTCTCTCTTTCTAGCGCATTGATAGATTTCTCTGGATTGCCGCGCTTTCTCTTCTGTTTTTGTGTTTGTTGATTGATTTTCTTGAATCCAAAAAAAGAAAATGGATGTTATTTTTCTTCTGATTGGGCCGATTGGCTTTTGGGTGATAATTTCTTTCCACGATTTGCTAAAATTTGGGCAATATATTTTTTTTTTATTGTTGAATAGATGTAATATTTATTTATTGTTTTTTGGGTCTCTTTTCTAATATTTTAAGTTCTTTATCTTTTTCATTCATGGTTTTTCCCTTTGTTAATTTGTACAACTTTGATTAGTGGAAGCTAAATTTATTTATCTCTTTCGTTACATTTTACTAGTTCTTGTATTGTTATGTTTCCTAATTAATAAATCCATGTTCAATTGTTTATCTGCTTTTGGTGGTCCTCGTGCAATTTGCATCCAGAATTATGTTCTTTGCAGATTTCGGAATCGGATTGAAATCCCAAAATATATCTCCTTTTTCCTTGTGGATATCTATGACTCTAAGCATTGCAGATGATATTCCAAGGGGAAAAAACAAAGAATCATGGATGATGCGTATTTATTTGAAAGAGACTTGAAACTGTTCGGGAGTTCTCATTTCTATATTTTATTTTGTCTGTTTTCAAAATTTTATGTGGAGCACTAAATTGTTGTGGATATTTATAAATATTCTGGTTTGCCTAGGTGCTTAGATTATGTCATGACAGGTATTTATGTGGGGGCAGTCTAGGATTTTAAACAAGTTTAGAGTTTTGTCTTCTTAATTTGAACTAGCTGTAGGGGTATCTTTATTACCTAAACGCTCACGTTGATCCAACTCATGCATTAATTTTTCATGAGAAAACAAAAAACCAATAGTCATCGGTGCATGGTGTGTTTTAGATCTCATGCACCTAACCTTATCTTTTGTTGATGACTATGAGAGGTCGATATTTGGCGGTCAAAGATAGCATTTTTCCTTGGCCCTGATCAAACACCAATAGAATCGTTGGCTCTTAAACTTGATATCATTTCAAGGGTCCTTTTCACTTTCCATTTTCAATCTTGTGATATCCTTTGTCGTCTGTCATCTCTCTCTACCATCTCTCTCTTTTATTCACATTAAGAAAGAAAATGAAAATGACATCTAAGACAAGAATACGTCTGGGAGTTATGGCAATGAGAAGATGTGGGTAAGAGATCTTGTGTGCCGACTACCATATACTACGATGGAGGAAGTTATTGGCTGCCTTTAAGTTTTCCATATAGCATAGCAAACGTCAATTGAAACTGATGTTAGCAGTGGGGAATTATTGGGATTTAGTATGGTTAGGTTGAAATTTTCATTTACTTACTATCTTTTGCTTTTGTTGGAGTTAACTAATCATCTGGTTATCTATAATCTTTGTTGTTGTTCGAACTCAGTTATAAGATCTGTTTACTTTCCAACAGACGTTGGTCGAGGACCGACTAGATTTCGGACATTCCATGGGTCATGAGGACTAGATTTAGCACAAATTAAAAGTGAGGGACTCTGCAAGGGTTTTGCATCGGTGGATTGTGTGGGTTTTTGAGATGTTTCAGCCCAACCATGGCTTTGTTTAGCAAACTCAGTTCAAACTAATAAGTTCTAATTGCTATAGTGTAGAACTCTTGCATGTTACAATGTAAAGCAAAAGTTTATTACAGTGTAAAGCCCTCACATACTATGGTGTTTTGGTTCAATTTGTAGGTTCAACTATGTTACCAAACACTCTCCATATCAGTTACATATTGGAACATGACGAAACCAAAGATTTTAAGCAACCCACTTACGCTAGAGTACTTGGGGTTGGGTTTGGTAAGTTGAACTTTATCCAATTAGAACAAAAAAATTCAAGGTATATGATGTAGATAAATGAAATTAAAGTTTGTAACACCATTACGCTCTCCAAGAAGCACCAAAGCACTCTTTTTCTGACTTCTCATAGAGGGGCACCTATTTATAGAGTTTATAAGAGGAGGTAAAAGTCTATCAGAGTGAGGTGATCTTTCTCTCTCCTCTCTTAGCTTCACATGCCAATCATAGGGGAATTATCCTCACTGTGCACGCCTATCATAATTAGAGGAAGATTCGAATCCTAGTTAATTCTAGTGTAGGATTATGTGATTATCTGTATCATCTAAGATAATTCTCATTCAGATAATTATATTTACATTAGATTTCAAGTATTCTAGATAATTATCTAACTTAAATAATTATGAATGATTATCCTTTATTCAAATTCAAATATAATTAGGATTTAAATTAATTATTCAAATAATTAATTATCACAAAATCTCAATACTTAAATTTAAATAAACATTATCATGGAATTAATTAATTAATTAATTAACTAATTTCTAAAACTATCCCTTTGATAGGTGCCTATAGTACTTTTGGACTAGGCCATGCACCATATACAGTTCAATTGGACTATTGGGCTTACATACTAATAGATCAAGTAACCCATCTTGCATAACCTCATGTGTTACGTGTAGTACACTACATTTTATACAACTAGTCAAAAAATTTGTGAGCTAGCATTATGACCAAATGGACATATATTATCAAGTTTCAATAATAATAGATAAATTTATCCCCGATTAATTATCTATTTAATTATTAACTTTGATGTCATCCCACTAAAAAACCAAAGATGCACACTTGATAATATATCGTATTATGAGACTATTTATTAGTCTTCTCTATGACCTCTCATGCATATGTGTATTCTTATAGGTTATTTATAATCGGATGAAGGACGTAGTTTTGTTTTACGTTCAGATTATTTTATCTCAAAGTTTCATTATTTTACTTACTTGGAAAATTTCATTTATAACAAAATACAAACGAAAAATCATCTGGTTACCACAAGTATCCAGATGATTAAGGATTTGTTCTTTTCCAAATTCTCAAATAATGTCTATGTGCGGATAACATTAACTTTTTGTTAGAGACCTATGGATTTCGTGTCTATAGATTTTGCTTTCATCGAATATATGTTATATCTCTAACATACCGACAATGGAGAAAACATTGTTCCAACTGTTGTATTGTTCCAACTGTTGTAGTGTAAAACCATGCTAGTGTGAAACAAAAGTAGACAATAGTATAAAACTCTTACATACTGTAGCAAAATCACTTTAACTTTTGGTTTTAACTACGTTGTTAAATGTACTTTTAGTTTTTAATCCAAAGGGGAAAGAAACAGTTGTAAAGTTTACCATAGGCTAAGCACCCTTTATGCGTTTCCATGCGCCCTAGCCCTACCTATATGGAATAGCATAAACAATCGTATAACCCATGAGTTGAAATCGAATTAACGTGTTAAATTCTTGCTCTTTTTTCTTTGGTCTTTGTATGTTGACCCTCGAGATGTTTAATTTTGGGAAGACTAAAAACCTTTGCTAAAAGTAAATTTTGGACTAGGAATGAAAGATTCAAATGAGTAAAAATGTCAGTGTCAATACACGTGTTTAAAACTTTAAGTATTTTCACGTGGAGTGGTGAATTTTTGTACAAATCCACTTCATGAATACAGTAAACCTTCAGCTCAATATGCAGCAAATTCAAGCTCGAAATAGACATTTTTCAACTCGGGCAATTTATATTTTTTTTTTTGAACTTAGCGTCGGGGATTCAAACTTTATACCTTTAGATAGAGTTGGGTGTAGTTACATCGCTAGGCTCTGCCATCAACAGATCGAGCATTAACAATTGGAATAATTAAAAATCCTATAAATATGCTTACATTTGAGTGGCCATACATGTCTAGCAAGAATTATAGAACAAGATTAAAAGATTACAACAACCTGACAATATTCAATTGGAGAAAATAGTGTAATGCCAAAATTTAGCAATGAATCACATATCAATTGAATTGTTTTGGAAATGCTCATGGGGCTCGTATGCTATTCATGAAAACCCAAAATAATGAAATAACTGTAGAGAAAAGAAATGCTCACATCGCAATATAGTAAAGCCATTCTTGTGTAGCAATCTTATTTTTATATACTTTTGTAATTATGAACTACGAGTAACAATATAATTAAGTTGCAGAACCAATGTATCCCTTTTCAAAAGTTGGAGAACCAATTTATCCTTTTGCTAAAAAAAAAAAGAAAAAAAGAAAAACGAAAAAGAAAAAGGCTATCCAATGCGCTTACCGTAAGTCTGATGACATTCATACACTGCTATGTTTATCAGGTATGACATCTCCGTAGTAAGAGTGCAAAGATGCATATGAAAGTAGCTTTGGCGGAAAAATTCACATATCCCCTCAGCAATAGAAATAATCTCTATTATTTTGTAGATAAGCTAGAAAATCCTAGTACAATGCAACCATTTAGCAAGGGTACATTTACTTGTGCAAATATGTATTCATTTCAAAGGCTAGCTTGTCATACCATGTCATGAAACGTTGTGGTAAGATTATAGGCAATCAGTTCCTTCTTTTTCGACTTGGACATATAAGCAACACATTTTGATTATACGCAAATCTTCAGAGCAAAAAAGAGAAGGCTTCTTCGACAATGCGAATAATGTTGCAAGGCACCAGGTTAATTACCGAATTAATACAGATCACATAAACTACATTAATATTCTGGTAAGAAAACAAGAGCTCCTTGTGTTTACCTGCACTGTTGAGCATCGTTGTTGGCTCCTCGCAATTAGATAACAAGAGCAATACCTAATTAGATGGTCCCTGGTAAGAACTCAAAGTGCTGATTATGGCTTCGTATACCTTTATGCCCCTCAGATAGACTGTCATTTAAGAACTGCAAGAAGAATTTAGGCAATCAGAATGAAGCCAATAAAATGGACCCTAAATGTGGACCAGGAAACTTGTTAAACCTCATTATGATCGTGTCGTAAGATTGGAGTATGCGTCACTGGAAAGAATCCAAAGGCAGGAATTCCCAACTGTCTAACGAATTGTGCGTCAGTGGCGGAAGGCAAGATTTCAGGCTTTGCAAGTTTCCCTCCGACTGCTGCAATACTTTGTTGAAAATGGGCTACCATGGATTGGCATCATTTGTCAGTGTCATCAAAGGGCGACCGAGGTAGTCTCTAGTGAACCCCTTCTCAACTACCTGCCATGCATAAAAGTTTTATAGCACAACTGTTAGTAAGCTTCAATTTGCCTTCCATCAAAATAGTTAAAGTCGCAGACAGAGACTATTCCTTAACAGGCCATAACCAATCCACAAAGCAGAAAAGGTTATATCAACTGGATTCATTTTGCATAATCTGAGAAAATTAATCGACACAAACTTCTATCCTGGAATAGCCAAGCCCTTAATAAATGATCGAACCCCCTTTTTAAATGCTAGCATGGGGGTATTCTATTCATTGCCTTAGATCCTCTTTCAGAAGGGGCAAAAGTTAGATACAACAAAGTAAAGTTGCTTGAAATATCTCTCATAACCAACATAGCAGACATGATTTTCACTGAAAGCCACCAGCAATTAAGACCGAACACTAAAACAAAAAGAGGACTACGAGCTCAGAACCCATTGGCCATCATATGGATGATATGTATGCGTACAATACGAGTTTCTAACAAACAAATAGGAGACTGTTATTTGTTTTGAATTTTTGCCTCTCAAGCACAGCAGGCAAATAAAATTTAGGTGTATGACATCTTTGAGAGAAAGCTGCGCAGTTGACCATCAAGAATACAATATCTTTACAAAAATCAACATAAATTTCAGCAAATCCATTTTTATCAGAATATATTTTCATCTGGAACTAATATTAATACATTTAGAAAGCCTCAAACAAGACAATAAAACTCGGAAGAACGATTATGCAGATCCTCAAAGCAGATAGAAACCATTGGCCATCATATGGATGATATGTAGGCGTACAATACGGGTTTCTAACAAACAAAAAGGAGACTATTACTTGTGTTGAACTTTTGCCCTTCAAGCACAAGAGGCAATAGAATTTTGGTGTATGACATCTTTTAGAGAAAGCTGTGTAGTTGACCATCAAGAATATAATATCTTTAAAGAAATCAACATAAATTTCAACAAATCCATTTTTATCGGTATATATTTTCATCTGGAACTAATATTAATACATTTAGAAAGCCTCAAACGAGACAATAAACTCAGAAGAATGAATTGCGCAGACCCTCAGAGCAGATAGGTCCCAATCCTACAGGGATTTACCTCTACAGCCTTATCATACAGGACATTCATTGTTTCTCTCAAAACCCAACTCCTTTTGCAAAAATGGTGCATATAAACTACTTTGATTGCCAATGAAAAAGCTTTAATCACTGCTACCTCACAGCATTAAACATAATTTTCTTGGGACTACAGCTGTGAATTCAATCGACAGTGGAAACAAGAGTAAATAAAAGAGAACAACCACGCAACACATCTCAAGAAAGGAAGTTTTAGGACACAAGTGCAATCCTTTTGAAGTCGTAATTTCAACTTACTTAGCAAAAGTTGTTCACTCACTTGATATAGATTGCAATTATAGCTTGATCTATTGAAATTGTTATGCTAGCGTTTCAGACTACACTGTCAAAAACATTATATTTCACGTTATGGTGTACAAATATTTGAAAGATGAGAACAATAATCTAGTTGGATACCATCACATTTCAAATGAAAGCATTTGGACTACGTACTGAGGGAAAATTATACGTCAGAAGGTAATAAGATGTCATTAAACTTGCAGGTTCCATCCTCCGACATGAACATATTACCATAATTACCAAAAGATGATCTTGGAAAATCTAAAACTGCTTGATCTTAAATGAATTCTAGTTTCTAAAAAAATTCTCAATCCTGCACAATCCACACTAATTTTGCTCACTGCTCAAGAATCCACAATGCAGTTGATGAAAAGAATTCCATCGTCAATGGGCAATAACAACCAAGTAAATCAGTTAAGACTAGAGCGAATCACTCACCTTGTAGGTCATGTTCCTCACTGCAGGTGCCCATTCCTCAGAAATCTTTTCCTTATAATACCCAGGTCCGCCGTTGGCGGCATTCTGACATCAAACCCTGCTTCCGCCTCCGAAGGTTGCATATTCATCACAAACCCCTGCATAAAACAAGCCACAGAATCACCATTACCTAAATACACAATTAACAAGCAGTCATTCCATATCATAGTTGGAGAAGAATAACACTTTATCCTCAAACGAAAACACAAACATCTTTGGTCATTCCCAAAACAATTCAACCAATAGTACTCTATCAATTATCAAGCGCCCGCACATTGCTTTAACTTCACAGCACTTTTGGAAATTTAATTTTCTCACGGCACAGCTAATAGTAATCATTTTACGAACTAAAACAATTAGATAAGAATATCACGTGCTATTTCGGTCATTTATGAATTTTCGGCTGTTTTTGTTAGTTTACCAATCCATCCCATAACAAGTTTATCAAACACACAACAAACTGCTTTTTGAGTCTTCTCATCAGTCTTAAAAATGTACTTTTAAGCCTACGCTTGTTTTTTCCTCGCAACCAAGCTAACATTGTTGCTAGAGTTTAGTCTAATAATTCCTCTGATGCATAATTAAAGTGATAATTAAGTGATAACTTATACAATTAGCAAAAAGAAGAAGACCAAAACTTAAAGAACTCACAGTGGGTGAAGGAATCCCGGCCTTCAAATACACGGGATTAACCGAAACAACTTCCGATTTCGCGGCTTTACCGGCCTTAACGATGTCAAACTGGCTGTCCCTGAACCGCGTAGTCATCTCAAAGCTCTTCATCAGATTCTCCATTGCACTATTATCGTACATCCTCGAACCATGTCCAGGCATCCCCTGAGACTTAATCTCCAAGTGCCACGGACACCTATCGGCGTAAAAAATCCGAAACTCGTCACCGGGATTGGCCTGCCCTTCGTCCAACACAAACCCAACGTTCAGCGCCCTGAATTCCTCGGAGGCCGTGAACTTGGTGGCGCCGTCGAAGCCGGCGATCTCCTCGTCTGGAACGTATGACACGTGGACGGTCCTGATGGGCTGGAAATTTTTAAGCTTGAGGTTGCGGATGGCCTCGAGGTACTGCATGGCAATGCACTTGCCGTCCTGGGCGCCGGTTGAAGATGCGGCCGTCGGGGGATTTGGCGGCGGAGAGGGGGGGATGGTCCCACTTGGAGGGCTCGGCGGGGACGGAGTCGAGGTGGGAGTTGAAGAGGATGGAGGGGAAGGAAGGGTCGGAGCCGGGCCAGGTGAGGAGGAGGAGGGGCTTGGAGGGAACGAACTCGCGGGTGCGATAGAGGAGGCCGAGGGAGCTGGCCTGAGAGAGGAGGTAGGAGACGGCGGAGGAGTAGTCTGGGTTGGGGTGAGCGGTGTCCATTCGGAGGTAGTTTTGAAAGCGTGTGATTGGGTTGTCTTCTTCTTGTTGTTGTTGTTCTGCTTCTGCTGTCTGACTTGGTGTTGGTGGGTTAGACTTGAGAGGAAGAGGAAGAGGAAGAGGAGGAGGAAGAAAGAGAGTGTGTGGGGAGAGTTGGCCGCCATGGCCACGGGATTGAGTTGAGGAGCTGGTGGAAGGAGGCTAAAATTTGAAAAAAAAAAAAGCCCAAACAAAATTTAAAATTGAAAAAATAATCTTTTTTTTTTATATATTAAAAAATACTTTTTTTAAGCATGTAAGTTATTTTAGTTTTTTTCAAAAAGATAAAAAAAATAACTATAGCAAGATGAAAAACTTCAATAGGAAGATAAAATTAGAATTATTTTAATGCCAAAAAAATTTTTTTTTTTAGTGTAAAAAATTAAAAAAAAAAGATTATTGATCAAATAAAATTTTTTAAAAAGGTTACTTTTAAAAATCCTGCCTAGAAGAGTGAGCTTACTGGGATCCAACGATCGAGGAGTGTGAAAGTGGCAACTAAAATCTACTTCTCTCCGGCTCTTTGCACGGCCAATGGTCGATTTGTTATTTTTGTTAATTTCCTCTCACTTTTTTTTTTCCTTCAAAAAGGACAAGAAGAAAGATATTTAGCATTTTATAACCTTCTTTTCATGCTAATTAAAAAGTAGGCTTTCGGGTTTTAATTTTATCGAATATATATTATTTTATTAACTTTAATACACAAAGGTATATGTTATTTTAATTAATAGTTTTTCTACTTTTAAAATGAGTAAATTATTTTTAAGTAAAAGAGAAAAAATAAAAACTTTTAAAATATAAGAAGAAAACAAAAACAAAAACATACAAAACAAGAAAACAAAAACATACAAAACATTTATTTTGAAGGTATTTTATACATCTTTTAAAGCAAAAACCTTAGTATAAAATTTTTAAGGTTCTCTTATATTTAAACTTGATGATAATTTGGGCAATTTTTGTAAGTAAAAATCGAAAGTTGATCGAAAAAATGTATAAATTTGTGTATTAAATGTTAATTAATGTTGCAAATTCGATGAGATCAACAACTAAACATATATTGTTTGAACAACCGTAAAATACAGGATATAAAAAGGTAAATAACTTAAAAGAAAATGAATCTAAAAGTTGTGGCCATGTGAAGGGAAGGTTAAAGTATATAAAAAGGAGTAAATTGCACATATAGTCTTTAGACTATTTAAGGACTATAGCTGGCAATAAATTACATAGAAAATCCTATACCGTTTCTGGTTTATATAATTTTAAGAAAGCAATAAATTCTAAGAGGTGATGAACGACTGCATTTATTAAATTACAATTCCAAGAATAAATCCTAGATACAAATTTTCTAATCTCTAAGGAATTATAACCGGTAATAATTAAAATTAACAAATAATATTAATTACTATTCACCATAAATACCATGATAATAAAATTAAAATTAAAATACACATTAATTTTCACATATCAAACCTAGAGTACCAACTTTCTAAGATATCAATTCAATGTAGAGGAGAGGTTAATTAGATCATCTAATTTATGTTTATAGCAAAATTGTGAGTCCGCTCTAATATCAATTGTTGAAAACATTGATTCGATGACACAACAAAACTTTAAAAATTTTACTATTCATGCAAAAACATACTCATGTCATTATAAACAATAAATATAATTCTAATTAAATGTACCGGTTGATGAATCGGAAGTAGCATGTTTGATTGAAAATCTCAAACTTCATATTTCAATATTATGTCTCTTCTTCTAGTTGTTGTGTGTGGGGGCATAACTCAATAAAAAAACTCACCATAAACTCTCCTATAATTTTCCTCACTCTAAAAGAAGCACTAAAACCTTTCTTTTTCTGACTACTCATAAATGAAGAGGAGAGACACCTATTTTTAGAGTTGCAAGAGGAGGTAAAAGTCTATAAAAATTAGGAGAAGATTTTTCTCTCTCCTCCCTTAGCTCCACACGCCAATCACAATGTGTCTATCGTCACTATGCATGCCAACTATTGATAGGGGAAGGAGTGTCCCAGACAATCACATCGTAGAATTATGTGATTATCTACAACATTCAAGACAATTCTCATTCAAATAATTATATTTAAATTAGATTCTAATTATTCTAGATAATTATCTAACTTAAATAATTATGAATAATTGTTGTTTATTCAAATTCAAATATATTTAGCATTTAAATTAAGTATTCAAATAATTAATTATCCCAAAATCCCAATAATTAAATTTGAATAATATTTTCTTGAAATTAAATAATTAATTAACTACTTTCCAGACCTACCCCTCTGATAGCCGCCTACAGTCCTTCTGGACTGGACTAGCACAACATATAGTCCAATTAGATTGTTGGGCTACACACTGATAAGTCTAGTAACCCATGTGGCGTAACCTCCTATATTACTTATGGTAAACCGTATTCTACATAACTAGTCAAGGAATTTGTGAGCTAACATTGGGACTTGATGGATATATATGATCAAGTTTCAATAATAACAGATAAATTAATCCCCGATTAATATGTATTTAATTATTAAATTTGGTGTCACTCCACTAAAGAAACAAAGTTGCACTCTTGATAATATATCTTATTAGGAGACTTTTATTCACTAGTCTTGTCCATGACCTCTCATGCACACATATGTCCCCATAGATTATCTATAATCAGATGAAGGACTTAGTTTGATTTTACCTTACGATTATTTTATCTTAAAGTTCTATTATTTTACTTATTTAGAAAATTCCATTTTTAACAAATACAAATGAAAAATCATCTGGTTATCACAAGTATCAAGATGACCAAAGCCTTGTTCTTTTTCAAATTCCTGAATAATGCCTTTGTGATGATAACATTAACTCTTTATTAGAGAGCTATGGGTTTTGTGTCTGTGGATTATGCTCTTATCCAATATAAATTACATCTTCAACATACTGACAATGGAGCCTTTGTTTATCAGAACTCCTGTCGTTGACATATCAAAAGATACAAGCTATAAACATAGAGTCATAAATCCACTTTAGAATTAAGACTATACATAGATAATTGTCAAAGTGAATTGATTTGACATAAATAGAATTATTATTAAATCAAGTACATTTACGTCTAGTCCAATGTGTGACCATTATTAGGTCTATTACACCAATGTATCTATCATGGAGTCAATCAGCTCTAACAGCCTTGATAAACTGTCTCTCCAATTGGACGTAGATCCCCATAACAGTCTTATCATGTATAAAGTGTCTAGCTAAATACATAGATTATAGACTATATAATTTAGATTATTTATCTTGGTCTCTTATCTATACAGCATATAAATTCCATATGTGCCCGATCCCAAGATTTGGTTATAATAGTCATGGAACACACGTTTTTTAAATGCTTAAATATAATAATGAAAGCAATATAAGGACCATTATTAACACGTGAAATATTCGAATTATAATTTATTTATTTATTTAATCCAAAACATCATTAATTACAAATAAAGTATTTATTCCTTAGGGTACCGATCCTTATATGCCAATATTAGAGCAAAAAAAAAGAAAGCAGTAACCAGGGCATGACAACTGCGTGGAGTGATGAAGAAGATGAAAGCCTTAAAGAAGAGCATGAGGTAGTAAGAAACTTTGTAGCCTTTACTAGTACCACTAACTTCTACTTGTGTGATTCAAATGACAGAGATACTTATAATCCAGAGGAACTTTAAGAGGCTAATGACAGTCTATATGCCTCATGGGAAAAAAATGATAGAGAAGGATTTGGTCTTGAAGGAAAACATTTTAAATCTTTAACTTGAAAAGAAAGCACTAGGATTTGGAAACAACTCACTGAAGAAATAGCTTCACGAAACCACTGAAAACTCTAGATTGTTACCACATAGGTAGCTAGATCTGAAGAGGCAGTACAAACTTACCATTTGTACTACTCAGCTTGATAAAGTGTTAAGCCTCAGATGACAAAATAAAGATAAGCATGGCCTTGGCTACACCAAACACTCCCTAGGGCCAATTAAAGGACAAACAATTTGTAAAGTAGGTCAACTAGAGACAGGCACAGAGAAAGATGAACAGCCAATGGAAATGCTGCACAAACAACAATAAATGTAGACATTTCAAAAATTATTGACACAATTGGCTCTAGCATAACCCCATACCTATGCTTGCCAAACACCTTAAGTGAAGATACAGGTAAGTGATGAAGGTAAGAAATCTAGAAAAATATATGTTTGTCATCATTGTGGGATTCAATGTCACGTATGTATTAATTGCTTTAAACTCATTTAACTAATATGTGAAAATAAGGATTTTGAATTGGTTAAGAAAAGAAAGCCTATCGAAGCTAAGACTGTCATAAATAAACCTATCAATAAAAATAAAAAGATTTAGGGTGGAGAGAGATGACTTGAAATATTTTCATTCTTTAGTTTCACTTAAAGCTTTTACTTCTGAAAATTGGTACTTTGACAGTGGTTGCTCTAGACATATGACAAGAAATAAGAAGTTGTTCAATGTGTTCAAACCCATCTCAGGAGGAACAATTACTTTTGGTGACAGCAGAAAGGGCAAAATTGTTGGGAAAGGAATAGTAGAAGTCACAACATTCCCCAAGCTAAAGAATGTACTTCTGGTGGACATCCCAAGAGCAAACTTGTTAAGTATTAGTCAAATCTATGATGACAAACTATAGGTATAGTTTACTTGGGGATGTCAAGTTTTGGACAAAGATGGGAAGTGTGTTTTGATAGGGTGGAGGTCTCATGACAACTGCTGTATGTTAGAATAGTCCCTGTACAGCTTCTCTGTGACTATAGACCCAACAGAGTTATGGCATCAAAGGTTGGGATATATAAACTACAAAGACTTGCAAAAGTTATCTTGACTTAAAGCCACTAGGGGAATTCCTAAACTTAGAAGGAAACCTGATGGAATTTGTAGGCCATGTCAAATAGGGAAACAAATCAAGAGTCCACACAAGGCCACTCAACAGCTTGCCTCCGCAAAGGAATTGAAACTATCCAATGACCAATGAAAGTGTGGTAGCTAAAAAGTACATTTTTATGTTTGTAGATGAATTTTCTCGTTTTACTTAGGTTAGATTTTCCAAAAGAGAAGTCTGAGACATTTAATTGTTTCAAAAATTTGTGTATAAAATCAATGAATGAAAGAATAGAAAAATACTCAAGATTGTTAGGATTCAAAGTAATTATGGCAAAGAATTTGAGAATTTTAACTTTTTCGATTTTTGGAATATTCATAGCATTTTTCACGAATTTCTTGCTCCTAAAGCTCCTAAGCAAAATAGGGTAGTAGAGAGAAAAAATCATCACTTACAGGAAATGGGAAGAGTGATGCTACCCTAACACAGTTGTCTACATAATCAATCGTGTGTACATTCAGTTAGGAACAAGGCAAACTCCTTATGAGATATGGAAAGATAGAAAGCCTAACTTGAACTACTTTCATGTGTTTAGAAGTAAGTGCTACATTTTGAATAATCATAAGCAACTAGAAAAATTTGATCCTAAACATGATGAAGGTGTATTTATAGGTTACTTAATAGCAGAGCCTACCATATTTACAATATGCAAAATGAGACAATCATGGACTTAATCCATGTGGTAATTGACGATACCCATGATGACTCTAAGTTCTCACAAGAGGAAGAGATACAAGATCTACTTTAACAAAAAAGACCCCAAGAGGTCTCAAAAGGTGCAGCAGATGTAGTTGAGGATTCAAAAGAACCAATGGTTGAAGATGATTTAACAGAACCTGTGACATAGCACGTACATACACTAGAGCCTAAACAACAGGCTATGTGGACAGGACCATCGTCAAGAGTAACCAAGTCACACCCCTTAAAAGATGCATTTGAGGTACTAGATGATAAATTGCTCACCAAGAGCAGAAGATAAAATAAGTTGGCTCATTTATGCTATGTTTCCATAATCAAACCCAAGAATATCATGGAGGCCCTCTTAGAAGAACTTGAGCAGTTTTAGAGAAACTAAGAATAGATATTGGTGCCTAGATTTAAAGGCATGAATGTCATTAGAATGAAGTGGATCTACTACTATAGACTGGGAATTCTACGACGATTTTAAAACGTCGTAGAAAACTTTCACGACAGTTAAAAAAACTATCTTGAAAAGCTCCATCGTGGTACACAATCAAATTTTAACGATGGTTTTTTACCATTGTAAAACCTCAAATGAGCGCCAATTTGAGGTGTCTTAGGGGACATCTTTTACGACGATTCTTTTAAAAAAACCGCCATGATAGAGAAAATTTTTCACGACAGTTTTTGTAAAAACCATCATTGGACGTCATGTGTCCACAACGGTTTTACAAAAATCATCGTGGAAAGTGGGTTAGCATGACTTTACACTACGATTTTTGTAAAAACTATCGTGTAAGGTACGTTTTTCTTGATGGTTTTTGGCTAAAACCATCATGAAAAATTGGTCTTGCACAAAAAAATTGTCAAAATTTTTTATTTCCCATAGGATGGCTAGTCCTGTGTTATCCATTACTACAAGGCCCTGATTGCATACAAAAAATGATGTATATTAAAATTACAAGGTATTTACAAGATCATTTATATTTGAACTATTTTACACAATCATTTATCTATTGTCTCTATCTAAACACGACATATTTATTTACAAATTGTACCGACTTAATTCTAACTTCATTTATATCCGTATGTATATAAAATTTATTTTTTACTAGGGCTTGTATACTACTGTTAATTATATCCCGCATGAAACGTACAGTAAAAAAACCATATTCTACGTTTCTTTGTTGTCTTGGACACTTATGTTTGAAATATAGTGTTCCGTTCAGTTGAAATGTTACACCACTTCCCGCTTAAAGTTTCCAATCATTAAGCACCTTAACAATGTGTCATGATTAAATGAATTAATAGAAAATATAATTATGTAAAACTTAACATATTAAATTTTATAAGAACATTGATACTTATAATCTTGTGAGTGATACGAAATCCTTCGTGATGGGTGTCCGAGGGGATCAAACCAATATATTTGGCCCTTCCATGGTGAAATAAGTGTCAACATCTAATGTTTCCCAACATTGCTTGCCTTGCTATATTGAGAGGAAGATGGAGTATACTCTTCATACTCCTTCTCATAGTAGTCATTATCACTCTCTTGAGACATTTTTACCTAATCTAATGACCACCAAAATCACAACATCACATAATCACATATTGCACAAAATCACAAACTCTCATAATCAAAGTTAACAAAATCACATTTCACAAATTACATAACCAATATCACACCATCACATAATCACATATTACACAAAATCATATATCCATTTCTCATAGAATCATAAACTCTCAAAATCAAAGTTAACAAAATCACATTTCACAAATTACATAACCAAAATTACAACATTACATAATCATATATCGCACAAAATCACATATGCATTTCTCACAAAATCACAAAACCTCAATTATATGATTATATGTCTTTAATCATACATACATACATTATTTATATCCAAATAATATAATCATATATTATTTATATCCAAATTATCTAATCATATAATTGATATGTATATATATATATATATGTATGGATATGGGGAGGGGCAAGGGAGGTGGAGGGAGGGGCGTGGAAGGCGGGGGAGCAGCGAGGGCGGAGGGGGGAGGCGGGTGAGGGGTGGGAAAGGCGCCCGTGGGGGGGGGGGGGGGTGTGCGGTTGGGGTTGGGGGTGTTAGGAGGCAACGACGAAGGAGAGAGAAAAGAGAAGAGGAAAACTTACATGTTGGGAATGGCGACGGGATGGGGAGGGTGACAACGACAGAAGGAGGGGTGACGGCGACGATGAGTTTGAGAGAGTGAGAGTTTGAGAGAAGAGCTCGAGTTTGAATATAGGGGGAGGCACGCGATGTTTGAAAAATATAAAACCCTAAGCCCTACATTACACGATGGTTTTTATAAGAACCGTCATGTAATGTTGGGTCTTGCATGATGGTTTTTGAAAAAACTGTGGTGTAAGACCGCCTCCCCTACCATGATAGTTTTTGTCTTCTCGGGCGTAACTCCCTGCTTGTTTTCCCTTATTATGATGGTTTTTGAAAAGATGTCGTTAAATAAAGGTCGTTTAATCTTAAATTTATAGTAGTAATCTTCAAGAAAAAGAGTGATGACCATGGGAACATCATAAGAAACAAGGCAAGATTTGTCGCTCAAGCTTACATTCAAGTTATTAGACTCTAACAAAACTTTTACTCTGGCGATGAGGCTTGAATCCATAAGGCTACTCCTTGCTATTGCTTGCCACCTGAAGATCAAGCTTTATCAAATGGATGTTAAAAGTTCTTTTTTTACTGGCATTTTAAATGAAGAAGCCTATGTTGAGCAACACAAAGAATTTGAAGATCCCAAGCATCCAGACTACATCTATAAGCTTAAAAAGGCTCTAGACTTAAACAGGCTCCACAAGCTTGGTATAAACAGATGATGTATACTTTATTGAGAAAGGATACATCAAAGAGGGAACTGATAAGACACTCTTTCATCAAGAGACACCATACAGAAATCACTGTTGCCCAGATATATGTTGATGACATTGTTTTTAGGTCGACATAAAAAAGGAATACATAAGACTTCATCAAGCTCATGCAAAGCAAATTTGAAATAAGCATGGCCGGAGAATTAAACTTCTTAGGACTCCAAATTAAGCAACAAGATGATGAAATCTTCACCTCTTAAACCAAGTATGCAAGGAACTTTATAAAAAAAAAGTTTGGATTGGAGTATTTTAAGCCATATCAGACACCATGAGTTCTAGTGTCAAACTTAGGAAAGACGAGAAAGGAAAGTTGGTTGAGCAAAGTTTGTATCGCAGCATGATTGGCAGTTTGTTATATCTAATGGCTAGTCATCCAGACATTGCCTTCAATGCTGGAGTATGTGCATGCTTTCAAACAGACCTGCAAGAGACACATCTCACTACTATGAAGAGAATCATTAGATGTGTAAGTGGCACCACTAACTTTGGCATTTGGTTTACCAATAACACTAGTGCTTGTCTTGCAGGTTATAGTGACGTTGACTAGGCTGGAAACTTGGATGATCACAATAGCACTTTTGAAGGATACTTATGTGTAGGTAATAGTTTGGCAGCTTGGCATAGTGAGAACCCTATTCAACATTCATGCACTAAGCATATTGATATAAGGCATCACTTCATTAGAGAGCTTGTTGAAGAAAAAGTGATTTCAATTGAACTCTTCAAACGGAAAAATAATTGGTTGATTTATTCACAAAGATTTAATTCCATACAATTTGAACATCTAAGAAAATCACTTGATATCTGTGCACTCAACTAAATGAGTGTTAAGAAGGGAAAAACACTGCACTTTACATGTCATTAATCAAAAGTTGTAATTTTTCTTATTTCTTTAGAATATGCTAACAACAATTTAAATTTCTAATCTGTTCATATAGCATGTGTTTGTTATAATTATTACCTTGTTACCCTTTGTATGCCTTGAGGAAATCTGTTCTAACTTTGATATGTATAGATAATCAAGAAGGTGTTTTATCTTCACTAGAGATAGGTACATATCTTGATGACCTATGACAATTGTCTAGACGGTGGGATGATTTTCAAGCCAAAGCCACAAAACATGCATCATAAGAGAAAGTCTACCAAACTCTGTACTATAGCATCCTATGATGTACACATAGCTACAATCACCAGTTCCAACATGAAAATAGAGAGTTGAAAAGAGAGACTTGAAAAAAAAACATAAGAGCATGAAAGGCATAGCTAATGTCAAACAATTCCCACACATGTGGAAAGAACAACATGTGCCAAAAGTGAGGAAATCAAAACTAAAAATTTCATGAAAAATGGAATAACTAAAAGAGCAAATTGAATGGGGGGAATGTGAATTCCTATGAGAGAAGATAATTTTAGCTCCTTGGGGTTAATTGAAAGAGATGTGAGAAAAGATGAGAAAAATGTTAATCATCCCAACACTTCACACAGGTTTTGCTAGATTTCAATTGAGAATCATTCTTCCTAACTAGAAGACCTCACTAGTTTGAAATATCAACATGTATATCTGTTCTTGAAAAATCCTTCAAATACCTACAAGTTGTGAGCCATATCAATGTAGATATTTTATACTCACACACATACACACACACATTGAAAGATCATGAGTTAAATTGTTTCTGACACAGGTTGAATGATAATGTGAAGTGTCTTGTGCTAACATATCGATCCAATTAGATCTGAGAAATACTCTTGTTTTATGCCCATGCAGTTTAATGTTTTAATAGTATAAGCATTTCATGCGTTGTCTATACAGTCCACGCTAGTTTCCTTTGTGCAAACACTAAGCACACTCACACATAGTCAGCACCTAAAATCAACATTGTTCTCGTGTGAATTGATAGTCTGTGCACACATTCCACCATCATACACTACTGTCGACATAGGTTCTTTGTTATGTCGGGTGTATACACAATACTTATTGACAGTACCTCTGATCATGCTAAATGACACGTGGTAGACTATCTTATCAGTCTTTTAATTATTCAGCATGTGCAGATATGAAGAGTCAAGATTTTGAAAGATAACACTCAAAAATTAAAATCTCAACCGTGTTAAAGGAAGTTTTAAATTTGAGATTTAAATTTAAAAATTCAAATCTTTCACTCCCCTTTAAATGCCTCAAAAATTTTTTTAGGGTTTTTCCAGATTTTTGTCTCTGTCTTATTCGAAACTCACACACCCAGAGAAATTGCACCGTTTCTTTTTCTTTCCTTTTACAGATCATCAATGGCATCTAGGGCCCGTTTGGTTCGTAATTTGAATCACGGTTTGAATTATTTTGATACAGTATTTTCTCTCACAAAAATTTAAATCTTTATTCAAATTTTTTATTCAAATCTATGAACCAAACGGACTTTTAGTTTCTAAGAAATCAATCGTCGAAGTCTCCTCTAACAAGCCTCATGAATAGGAAGTTGTGCAATCAGTCAAAGGAAAGCCCTCGCTCACCATGACTTAAAATCTAGAAAGAAAAAGGAGAAGATGAAGAAGAAGAGAGATGTTGGGTCCAAGAAGGAGAAGAATCCAGCCAACAAGTCAAATAAATTAGAGGCCATGACTAAAGAATCCTGTTACAAGTAGTTTAAACAAAGGGAGGGAAAAAAAAAAGACCCTGTGTCACCATAATGAAACCAGAGACATACTAGTTCAAGGAAGAAAATTAACATTGCAATTCTCACTGCGAGTAAGGCTTCAATCAATCCTACTTCATATAAGTTTGTATCCAAAGAAGCCGAGAACTAGTTGCATGAAAAAGCTTATATGGGAGTTGTAATTCTCGAAATTAGGGATAAGTTGGAAGATTTTGAGGAATTTAATTTGAGACACATACTTGAAAAGTTAGGGTTGATGAAAACTATCTCTATTTACTGAGTCCCTTGCTCGATCTGATTAGAGAATTCTACTCGAATATAGACTCTTGGATAGATGATGAATTCAACTGCTTTTAGTATGGTGTCTACTTGAAGGGGAATCTTGTAGATATCTCGAGCAAGAAGATTAATCAACTTCTAGGAATTAGTAATACTAAGCCATTTGTCGAGTTGGATATATCTATAAGCATGGTGATGGCTGCCAGTGAGTTAATAGGTAGGAAGACCACGTCTGTCAAGAAGCTGATCAAAGCGGTGCTTAGTGAAAAGTACAAGATCATATGCAAAATCACCATGAACAATTGTTATCCTGCCAAATATACTACCACTATTTTAGAATACAGTGCTCGTTTTGTATATGCTGTGGGCACAGGTCTCCGCCTGAACATCGGAGATATTATCGGGGACAGAATGATTATAGAAGGCACTCATCGAGGAACTGATAAGAAAACTCTGTCGTTTCCTTGCCTCATTCACAACATGGCCATTGATCAAAGGATAAAACTATAAGAACCTGAAGGTCAAATTCCTTTATGAGAAGCATTTGAAAAAGGAAGATAATATGAAAAAGGAAGATAATATGGCATTTGAATTTGAAATTGTGCAAGATTTTCTTTTATCTTTATTTCGAATTTAAGTTGAGTTTATATGGCCTTGTTTGTGTCTAGATTAAATTATTAAATTAACTTAACAATATTTGTGAGTTCTATAGGGATCCTTCTAGATAAACTTAAAATTCTTTTTTTTTTTTTAAATTCTCAAAGCTAACAAATTTTCTTGTGGAGTTTCAAATTTTGAAATGCAGTTTTTTGACAGTGCATGTCAACAGACCATGAAGATCGTTGATGTGTCAGCATCCGCAAAGATCGTTCATCGTTAGCCTAGCCATTTCCAGAGCTTTAGTTCAGTTAGAATCAAGCTTATCCTTAGCAATTGAGTTTTATCTTTTTGTTGAATTAGTTAGGATTCGACCCCTAGGGTTTAGAGGACGTATCTAGATACTTCCCATACCTAAGCTTTGCTTATTTAAGGGAGTTGAATTGTGACTTTAGAGTTGACGCTTCAAAGTAAGAGAAATACTTGAGTGAAAACCTAAGTGTTCTAAACTCAGACGCATTGCTCTCATCCCTGTGTTGCCTTAGTGCTTTAATTCCAATCCAAAAGATTCGAGAGGGAGGTGTTCGTGGATTAAAGGCTTAGAGTACATCAATTAGACTGCAGGCGAGCAAAAACAACTTAAATAGGACGAGGAGCATGAAGGAGTGTGAGTCGCAAAAGGAGTACCGTGGATTTTAAGTTTAGTATAGATTTTATGCTTTCTTGTAATTCCAAATCTTGTAATTATAATTTGGTACTTATTCTTGGTGTGAGGTAGCACCCATGATTTTTGTCCGTAATGGTTTTTGACAATGCTAAATAACCAATATTGTTGTATTCATTATTTTTATTTCTGTAAGTTTTGTTTACATAATTTTTAGTATAGGTTATTGTTTACACAGGATACGGTTAACGTGTGTTCTGTGTACACATAACACCAATTATTCTATATGTCAGGTTGACAGGAATCCTTATCTAGTTGTTTTGTTCAACCATGTTACCATATATCAAAGTACTAGGCCGTTATGAAACAAATCTTTCTTCTCATAAAGCCTAGTTACAAAGAAAAAGAAACTGAAATATATTTTTCTGATTTTTCCTTTTCTTTTCTTTTAATTTCTAGTAGGGATTCTGAGAGAGACAAATGCTGAGAAGCGAACATCAAACTCAGTGCACTTCAAAATGGCAGCCTTTGTTACATCTTAAAAGAAACTTCCTTGGATCCCTCACAACAGTTTGACCAAACCACCCTTTTCCATTCTCTTTTCTTTCTTTCTTTTAATCTAACTAGTTGTTTGGATTCAATGATCACTTAGAAAGTTGGCTGCTGTGAAGGACCATCAATTCAGATTTGCTTTTGTAATGTCAAATATATGGTCCTTCCATGGACATTTTAGGCTCTTTTGCATTCCATGCACTTTGGCAGGTCGGCAGAGAATGGGATACACGCATCATTTTAGACACGTTTTTTTCTTATGAAATCTCACTTTTTTTTTTTTTTAACTTTTAATGATCATGAAGTCTCCCATAGTCATGTGTAGAATAATAATAGTATATATCTATGTGAAAAATAACATTGTCGTACATATATAAAAGTTATCTATAGTCCAGCGTACCCACCCGACACTTTTATCACATTTCTCGTATAATATTGTGATATCATAGTATAACACTCAATAAATGTGTAGTCTATAATAATGTCATACTCAACTTATTTTAGTATTGCGTTATTATATGAAAAATGTTATACATACGGGTAATTTGGCCTCTGGACTGAAGACTTTGTCTATATATAGGGTTCTGTTGTTGTCCCCTGAAATTATTATTTTACAATTTTTTCTTGAACTTTAAACTTTGGCAAGTTGCATCCTAAACTTAGAAATTTATAACAAATCACTTTCATTAATAGTGATATTAGTTTTTTGATTGAAATTGAGATGTAACTTGCACATCAATAGTTGACTAATGACATGAATATCTTTTATGTATTTTAACATAAATTTAATGCGATTAGTATCTTTAATAAAGTTTTTATAAAACTGAAAAAAAGATCTTTCAAGCTTTTAATTTATGACCTATGTGAAAATCACATGTAAATTTCTGTCAATAAATTATCATCGCCACTAATGGCGATGATTTGCTAAAAATTTGTAATCCAAGATACAACTTGTAAAAATTTAAAACTTGAGAGATAAATTGTAGACAAATTTAGAGGTCAATAGTGTAAAGAACTTTAATCAGTTAAAGTTTTACTTGTCTAATGGTGAAGCAAAAGGTTTGTACCTAAGTAAATTATCTTCTCCATTTTTAATGAATAATTATCTTTGCTACTTGCTTCATGAAAATCATTGTCCTATTGTTAAGTGTCTAAACTTCTGGGAAACAACTAGTTATAGAAAAGTATCTTCATTACAAGTCTAAATTAGTTTTTTTTGGCTGTTCTTAATTTCCTTCTTTTTCGTTATGAAGTCTTATTTGTTTATTTAGATATACATGCATGTGTGTGCGTACATAGGATTTTGCTCGATGGAAGCTTAATCCACGAGGTGGCATGTAATTAGGAGAGAAATGCTATTGATTAAATGATAAAAATGTGCTATGTTATATGGTAATAGGTATATGTGGACATAATTAATATGTTAATTGAAAAGTGAATATGAAGTCCACTTGTTTCTTCCAGTTCTCCAGCAAACTTGACTGGGCAAA
Source organism: Artocarpus hirsutus (assembly GCA_946598075.1). Classification (NCBI taxonomy): domain Eukaryota; kingdom Viridiplantae; phylum Streptophyta; class Magnoliopsida; order Rosales; family Moraceae; genus Artocarpus; species Artocarpus hirsutus. The sequence continues at coordinate 41,881 of CAMOHE010053174.1, read as the reverse complement.
GTTGAGAATTTACATACATTCAAGGGGCCAATTTTTTTATGGTCTTGTACGAGTTGTTGCTTCCAGATAACAATGTAACTTTTAAACGTAAAATATTTCTCTTGTTGCAGTTGAACGTAACTTTTCCTATGATATAAGTAGATATTCAACTGAATTTAATTTTGTGTAGATCTGATCCGGCAACCTTCATATAATATGTAAGATAGTAATCAAAATTTGCATAATCGTTAACTTAAACACATTCATAGCTAGGGTGAAGGGCAAATGTAACGCGTCTTCTAATTGACACGAAGATGGTTTATAAATAAAACACTTTTTTTAAAATTTTTTTAGCATTTTATGGTTTTATAAAATTAATTTGTACTTAATTGATTAAAGTGACAAATTATCATTTTGCAGAATATCATGAACTTTTTCGTGGTAAATAACATGCTGATATATTATAAACTAGGGATTGGAATGATGATTAAGTAAAAATCATATTGCATAGCATATTTATGAGAACGGTATTTTTTAAGTGCAGAATATAGTTGAAATATAAGGAAATTTAATATAGTGATGAAAAGAAGCTAAGATTTTTTTTTTTTTTTTTTGGGCCCCCGGGATGGGGTGGGGGGGGGGGGGGGGGGGGGGGGGGGGGGGGGGGGG
>CAMOHE010053174.1:4406-40268 GCA_946598075.1 Artocarpus hirsutus | reverse complement strand
TCGAAAAGAATCTTAGCACATTTGCAATAAAATTCCCAAAAAGTCAAGTGCTAAAAACTAATCGAAAACAAAATTACTACTACCTTAGTCTAGTCTCCGTCCACTATTTCTATACATTTCTCAAATAAAGGTCAAATTTCATTAGAGTTTCTTTGAAACATTGTTGTAATAAAAAGTTTTTATAGCTCACTGTTGATTTACACTGTTTGAGTTAAAACTAACTGGTTTGAATCAAGTCTTTAAACACACACTTAGAGAATTAAAATGTAGCAAGTTAATTTACTAGAGCTTCGCCATTTCACCTCAGCAAAATAAAATTTAAAAACAACATAATTGAAAATAAACACAACAAAAATAAATATAAAACAAACAAACAAAATTTAAACACGCATTTAGGTTGTTTGATGGATTTGTTAGTGCTCAAACAAAGTAAAGCAGCAAAAGTTTAGCACGTTGCAAAGCTAAGTGATTGCAGTTAAATTGCGACTTGGCAATTGCTTACTTGCTAAGAAAAGTGAGTCCATCTAAGATACCCACACTTAATCATTCACTCATTTGACTTTGTCTAAACAAAGAAGAAATTTGTTGACAGTTATAGCGCACTGTTGGGCTTAGGCAGTCGAGAGGGAGAGCAGTACGCAACGCCTGGCGTTGCTGTTGGGAATCTGAGCCATGCTTAGGGGTGCTGAAGCCTCACGGGGAACGCGTGCTGGAAGGTTGGCTGGGCAATGCACGGAACGCGGGAATGAAGAAGGAAATCAGAGAATGTTCGGAACGCATTGTAGTTTCAACATTGTGTTCTTTTAAAAAAAAAAAAAAAAAAAATTTAAGCCATGTCACATGTGATTGACTGGTTAAACGGACGTGCCTGTCATTTTTGATTGCTCTAATCAGGAGCGTCCATTTTGATCGGAACTGTTAAGTATAGACGAAGAAAAAACCATCCGGATGGATGGAAGTACTACCCCATATATATCTATATATATATATATAATATGTATCTATCTATTGAAAAGAAAACTAATAGTAATAGGACGAAAAATAAACATAACTTAAAGCTCAAATACTTCCACCGCATTTAAATAAACGACTTCACTGATTGTTCTATTTGTTTAGATTATGACTCCACACGTACTAGTTCACTGCAAGATGCGATTCTGGCATAGAATTCACAATTGATTCCAACGGCTGAGAAATAGACAAAGCCGCAACTAATCCACCAGCTTTTACCACCGTTAGAAGAATTGAGTGCGACAGACGGAAAGTACAAAAGCTGTTAAGCCCAATCAACAACGCGTTTAGTAACTGAAATTTAAAAATAGAATTGGATTATTTACACTAGTGTCCTCCCAACTTTGAGCTCTCTCCTGTTTTGTCCTCTAAATTTTAAAAAACATCATTTTTACTAACTTAAACTTTTCGATATCCTCATTTTGTCCCCTCTCTCTCTAATTTTCTTCCAAAAGTGACAAAAATAAACCCATATGAGTCATATACATGGGTGGTCTGTGGCACAAACGACATTTTGTTAGTCCTAAAAGAGAATTATCATTTACATTCTCATTTAGAAAGTTTAGAAAAAAATAATTTAGAAATTTTCAATTTAAGGCTTTGCTTAGGGACAAAAAGGACATTTTGAAGCCCTAAATAGTTTCAACAACTCCCACATGACCTGACATGTGTTTATATTCCATCACTTTTGATAGGAAATTGGATAGAAGGGGCAAAGTAAGAAAATTTAAAAGTTTAAGATAGTAAAATTGTGATTTTTAAAATTTAGGGGACAAAATGAAAGGAACCTCAAAGTGTAGGGCCATTAATAGTAATAAAAAAAAAACAACCAAGTTTATAGTAAATTAAAGGTCTTTCTAAGCTAAGGCCTCGTACCAAAAAAGATTTTTTTTTTTTTTTTGTCGTTAGATCTCATTAATATAAAATCGAAGTAAAAAAAAAAAAAAGCATATAACAATTGAAATATAGAGGCCTAGCGGTAGTGCAAATTTTAAAGTCCTATAATTCTAAAAAATGAAAATGTGTCTGACAAACTTAAAAAAACAATCAACATATTTTTTAAAGAATTTTGTGATAGCCTATGAAGAAAATATATTATACAATTTTATTAAATTAAAATCAAATATATTTTTTAACGGTAAGATCAAATCAAGATTCATCTGATCATGTCAAATTAAATAAAAATTATACAAACATCGATCAAAATCTGATTAAAACCTATCATTGCCTTTCGAAAAATTCTCCTTTTTCATAAGTCTTATGACGCATCTTTAAACATCATAATACGTCACAATCATGTTAAAATTAAAAAACATGCAATAATAATAATAATAATAATAATAATAATAATAATATAAGTAATGTATAATTGAATAATACTGAGAAATAATTTTTTGTAGTATTTTAAATTTTATTCACTTATATTTTCAAAAAAAAAAAAAAAAGAAATAGATGGGCTAGTGTCCAACCGGCTAATGGCGACACACATACCTTACAGTTCATAATATTTATCAAGATTTCACAAAGCAGTAAGTGTAGGCTCCCCATGCCTGTGCCTTATCTAGATTATTGATCTTATGATCCTCTACTCAAGATTTGGATTCCTTTTTTCACAACCTTGCAACTGGAATGAGCTCAAAGATCATTAATATCAGCTGGCCATATTATAATGGTTTATTGCCATGTCGTTTCTTTGTGACACTTGCAATTTGAGATATTTGACAGAAAAGAAGAGGTGAAGAAGGATCAAATAAAAGTTCTGTGCGCTTTGTTAGGTTATAATATGATCGCCTTCGGTCATGCTCTTTGTCCTAAACGGACACGGTTCTTTTTCGTGTTCTTGTGTTCTTTTCATGCCACATCAATAAAAATATTTTAACAAATATAACTCTTTAATTAATATGACATTTTAGTTGACACGATATAATATTGTTAAAAGGACCCAAAAAGAAACACATAAATCGAATCCTTTGAAAATATACACCGAAACAAAAAGAATATTAGAGGCTTTCTTAGATATACAGTTTTGAGTTACATCCATCCTTCCTTTTTTTTGTGAATTTATATTATATTTCGCAAGAAAGAGGTTAAGAATGTATACACTGGCCTAATTATATGTAAAATAGCGTGAGTCCTTTGTTGATGTGTGCATGAGTAAGTAAATATTGATTGAAAACTTGCCCTTAAAGCTATACTATGTATTATCCTAGCTGTTCTCCGATAAATTAGCTATCAAAATTTATATGGATGCACTACTTCGTTTATTAATTAGTTTCCTGTATGAATAAAAGTTAAAAAGACATTTTTAATTTAGGATTGTGTGGTATGGAAGATAATACGATACAATTTTGAATTGTAACATCCTGTAAGAATTATTACAGTTGACCTCCTTTTTCAAGATATTTGCATCTATTGCTGATACTAAAATAGTGTCCCACCATTAAGTTCCGCTTATATAGGCTAAAAGCGAGGAAGACTGAAAAAATGAAAATGTTCAATGTCATGCGTAGTACTACATGAATCTGGTCTCAAGCTTCCACTTTTTTTTTTCTTTTCTTTTGATCTGAATCAAGCACTTCCACTTAAAAGTGCGAGTTTTGCTGTCCAAAAAAAAAAAAAAAAAAAGAGTGATGTGGGGAAGCAAATGACAATCATTAACTGTCGTTGTTCTGTACCAACCAATGAATAAAAAGGAGAAAATGTGGAACCAGATTTTCACTGAAGGAAAGCAAACAACATGTGAGAAATGGACTAGTAAAAAAGGGCACATCTCCTAGCTATTAAGGTGGGAAAATTCAATGATTTTCGAGAAGCATAAAGGAGAGACACATGATTAACACACACACACACACACATATACAACGACATTGATTGTCTCCAGATGCCGGAAGTCTTTTTGGGGAAAAAGCACGATTAGGTATTGTTTTATTTTGTTTTTAGTTTAAAAAAAAAGTTAAAAATAAGAATATTTTAAAAAATATGCTAGGTCTGTTTTAGAAATTGTGTTTAGTCAATACTTTTTGTCATTTTTAAGAATAGTAGAGAAAAATAAAAATATGTTTGGCGTTCTATTTTTGAAAACAACTGTTTAAAAAATTTAAACTAATTTGCATGATTATGTCATCAAACCAAATCATTATTATTACTGTGTTTGATCAATTAACACAAATGTAATTATTTTTAATGATTTTCATAGCTTCCACCTTTTTATAAATTAATTTTTAAAATAATTATAATTACAATAAAATGATGAAATACTTGTAAATAAAGTAGAAACTAATATAACGGAGTCACCTCTTTTTAATTCACTGTACATTACAAACCAGACATTATAATAATAAGTATGATACATATATGAATCTTAGTTGTATATCCTCAACTAATGGTAATGTGTCCACATTTCATTAGTTAACTGGTTTCTAAACTTAGACATATATTGCCTGTCAACAACAATAGCACCAAAGAATCTTATTTCTTGTCTGTCATTATTATGTCACCATCTTCGTCATCTTTGACCCTTAATTGCGTCAATTGGCTTGTCCACATCGTACAATGTGAATAGAGAATTATTAAGTAGAGAATTATTAAGTGTGTGCATTTTATTTAAATTATGAATTATGCAACATGCGATAACTGTCTGAGCCTGTTTTTCTAATGGGTAATTGGTCATATGTTTGAGGATGGCGAACCGTGCTGTGAGAATGCCAAAACACCTCTCTATACAATTTCACAAAGAAGAGTGTTTGTAATTGAACAATTCTTAAGATTTTGTTGCAGCCCCCGATTTTTGAAATTGTTGTAGGTGGTATCTCTGACCACGATAAGGTGCAAGAAATCCTTGCATATTATTATACCCTGAACAACAACATAATATTTATTACGTGGCGAGTGCTTGAAACGATTTTCCTAGTCTGCTGGTGCACGTTGAAGTACTTTAGAATCAGCAACTATGCCTTCCCATCTACTGTAGACATAAGTGAACAACATGTCAAAGTTACAAGCTGCCATTACATTTTGTGTGCATACATGTTGCCTTCCTCTCTGCATAGTTTGAAAGTTGGTAGGAACAATAGCTTGAATATATGCTCTGTCAATAGCACCAACACAATCCTAAATAAAAAATTGTTAATATAACAATTATCCTAACATATGTGTTGACTAACAATTCACATCACAGATCAATTTACCTTGAACCAAGGCCAGTATTTGTTGTTATCTCTTATTTTCGAAGAAATGATGTTGTAGTCAAGTTCCAAGATCACTTCTAGAGCCAATGTACATATAGCATTCAACATTGCCCCAAAATAATGACTAAATGTCTCCCCAAAGTGTACAAACCTATATTGGATTTGCCTATTTCGATTCTAGTGAGAAATGGTTCTAAAATGTATCATCAAGAATTCTTGTGTTACTGATCTATTTGAAGGGTATAGGTTATGTTGTCGAATTAGTTCAACACTTGCTAGAAACGGTTCCCTATGCATGTGACACATCTCATACATACTATTTGTTGTCATTTAACAATTGCTCCGAGATATATTCGCGTCCTATCAATGCACTATTAAGTGGGGATGCTAATTGACAGTTGTCATTATTATATCTATATCTTGATTAATTTCTTCATTTTCCTCACTACTGATCCCAAGCATTATTGTATAATCTTCATTAGTACTTGAAGAGACAGAAGACACATTAACCTAACATATACGAAAATGTTATTATGGTAGTATGAATTATAAAATAATTAAAACATAAATATCAAGTCCCTAACAATCAAAGCATAAATGTAAACAATGTGCACAACATCTAGTGCAAAGTAGAAATGAGCAAACAACAATCCAAGTAATTGTTCAAGCGAAGGTAAAAAAAATGAAGCAAGAAAACTATCACTACGATTGACACTATGGAAACATGGCTAGGATAAATCCACGGCGACGCTTGAGGGGGCACATTCATAAATGTCTATCTCATTTCTTTTTTCATTGTAAGCTCTTTCACTACCAGTGCATAAAACCTATCTTCTAAGTCCTCAATTGCATTCAGCAAGCCCATGCAGGTAGGGATACTATTCTCATCATTAGCATAACTCTGAGTGTCTGCTAAACAAGCTCGCTTCTCGACAATGTAGTGGTAGAATTCTTCTTGTGCATGTACAAAGGCTTCACTTTTTGTTGCCTGACTTTTGGACCAGCGTTGGACAGATTCTACAGGACTCTTAGTGGCACTTTTCTTCTTCGAACGGCCACTACTGTTCTCAAAAGCTTTGACCTTCCCTGGTGGGGTGTTCAATATGTTGTCTGAGTTTCTTGTCTCTTCCTTAGGTTCTACCTCTTGAACAAACTTGTTGGCAGCACGTCCAATGTTGGTAGCAGTTTATGGACCCATTGCCCTCTTCCCTGTGGCTATTATGCCACCGAAAATTTTAGATAGGACTTCATATTTGGCCAACCCCTTCTTCTTGTACTTTTTCCCCTTAGGATATTTCTGGCGAAAATTTTTGTAAAGAATTAACAATCAATAACTATTGCAAACTAGTCACAAAGAACTTCTGAACAATATTCAAAAACTCATATTGAAGTACTATTACCTCTAAATAATTCTTCCAGACATCTTCAGTAGCAGTGACAGTCTTAGACTTGGGATCCTAACCAAAACCTGTAGTTTGCATTAACTTATCAAACTTTTTAGTAGCAATCCTTCATCTATTCCACTTTGCCTTCAGTTGCGCATGTGTGTAATGAACCCCAAATGATGTTGCTAACTCATTCTCAATCTTTAGCCAAGTTTTGTTGTCTAAGATGGACGAATGCAATCCGTTCTTTGTTTCCTCATGTAATAAGTCAATAAGGAAATTTTCTCTTTCTGTCGTCTAAGTAGCATGTTCCACATTATCACTCATCTATAAATAAGTATGAAACTAAGATATTACTTCTACTCCATTTTGAATGTTTTGGAACAGGTGGCTCAGGTGTCTTAGGTTGTTATCAAACATAAGATCAAAATACGCAATAACCAGTAGAAAATCCATGAGTCATTCTAAGGTTGTTAAAATTGGCACAATCACATAGATAACAATCAGGGTATATTAGCACACTCTAATCTCGTAAATGAAATAACCTAAAATTTGACACTCATCATCGCCTTTACACCAATCTCGATCAAGATAGCACCATTCTTCCAAAAGACATGATCATTAGAAAAACACATAAAGGACACAAACACAAATCACCAAAGAAAACGTCACAGGTAAAAAAACTTAGATGAACAATGTTATTAAGGCTAAACATAATTTAACTGTAACGAAACATACAATGGCTTTTGAGGTAGGCTCTTATACTAACAAGCAATTCATATTGAAGCACACTGAATAATTTAGTCCATTTTTGTTACTATATGAAACACCTGTTATTTTAACGGGTATGATTTTTGTAAAATCATATGAATAAAATGTCACTTTAGTATTTTTACTAAGTCTCTGTAGTAAATATTTTAAATCTACCTATCACTCATTTCTACCAACCTTGTCGCACTACATTAATGCTCAATTAAATAGCATTCTTATCATTTAGAGACATAGAATTAATTCACCTCAACTACTAGGAGACATCGATATGTTTTCTCAACCACCTTTTTAATGCTTCCTTAATCTTCTTCTACAACTTACCCCATTTGTCCCCTCAATTATGATAACATTATTTGCTAAAACTCTCCATGGGAGACATGGTAATATTTTCTTTTAATGCTCATTTAATTCTCTCCCGCTCCTCAATTATTTTGATGCCTATTTATTCAACCATCACCACTCTCTTCTCTAGTTTCTCATTCTCTCCTTTCTTACTTCAATTTCCAACTAAAGACACAAGGCATAAAGCTCTAATTGCAACCACGACAACTATAATTTCTAGCTACGTTTGAAGCCATTTTGGAGTCAATACAAGCTTGATTTTTAACCCAAACTTTGGTGTTTTTTCAAGAAGTTTTGAGGTAGGTTTTCTTTAATTCAAACTTGGCTTTAGCATGTATTTTCTTCATATTTAAAGCATGTTTTCCTCACTAATTGCAAGAAAGGCTAGAGATATAGTTTGATGATGATTTTGGTATAAAACTTATAAGAATATATTTATTATGATTATATAATGCATGCTGCCTATTTTGGAATGGTTTTGGAATTTTAAATGAGAATAATATGCTTTGGGTTTAAGAAAAACTTAACATTCCATAAACCTTGTATTATCTCTATGGGCAGTAGCTCTTTCTTGAAATTTTGAGATTAGATGAAAATGAATTTTGTAAATTGGTTTACATATTCTAAAAGTAGACATCCTAAGCTTTCCAACGAGCTACCATGAGCCTAAATCGGAGTTATATTTTATTTTCTATGAATTTTTCAATTCTCGGGTTGGAAACTAGTAAACCTACCACTGGCAGTATACCACCCGTCTACCTTAAGTAAACCACCCAATAACTCATGTGCTAATTGTAGATAGTGAACCCAACTTTATTCACCTTCTAATCCCTGATTGTCTTGCAACCTTTCCAAGACCATCCTAAGTGATTTATAAATCTTATTTGAAACTAGAATATATAGATTTATACTTAATTCATTTATGGATGTGGTTATATGTTGTGCTTTAGTTTTAATTATCCTTATGCACACCTTAGGATCAAGGGTGTGTGGAGCTTACATTAATTATTCGGAGATTAAAAGATTGTTGAGAAGCTTGGAAGGTAGGGATTCTATTACTCATCTTTTGTGAGGTTTTTATGGAATTAAAATTAATTGTTTTACCACAAGATATATATATCTATGTTGAACTCTATAATATGAGAATTACATATGAAACTATGATATGAACTCGCCCTGTATTGATTAGCGAGGAACATAATGAATTAACATATGTTGTTATAAGTTGAGAAGCATGGTTAGGAAGTTTGACTCTATAAATAATGTTCGAACATTGAGAAATTGTAAGACGTGAAGAGGACGACGATTACGTCCTTGGGCACGAATATCCTAAAAGGTAAAATAGGGGGAAGGTGATGACACTTCCTTGGGTCGAAAGTCCCAGAACACACTGTATACGAATCGACTTGGTGAGGACTCGGGGCTTGATGTCCCCTCATCGGAATACCCTTGAAATGTTTGGACGGTGGCCAAGCACGCCCATTTGGGTTTCGATAAGTGGAGTGTTACTTTATTTAATGTGGATACCTAGGAATAATGATGAATTGTAATATTTGTATATATGTATAAGTGTGAAACTTGGTAATGGTTAACTATGGTATTCACGAGATATGATCATAATAAACCTCATAATCTGGTATATGATGTAAATTAACTAACCATGCAGGTTTAATGTGGTAAGAATAAAACCGTAAGGTGAGTAATGGTTTTTCCTACTGAACATGTTGTCGTTTATTCCCTGATATGTTCATCTTTTCAGGACTCACTAAGTGTGAGGTGGCTACAAGAAAAATAGTTGGAAAAGCTAGGTAGCTATATTTCGTTGGGATGGCTTTGAATGCAAAGAATGATTTTCATGATAATGTAAGCATCCATTGTTACTTTCTGTGACTGTATTAAGATTTGTTGAAGGTTGAAATGATGATGATGACAGTTGTATATTATTAAAATTTAAGGTGCTACATTAAACTGTGGTTTATTTATTTGTTTATGTTTTTATTTTAATTTGAGATTTTTTATTTAAGTCTCGGGCAAATTAGTTTGATGATTTATATTTACATTCTAATCTTTATTTTATTTAATAAAAACTATTAACCCCCACTTAGGGGCGTTACACTATATACTAGGAAGAACAGTCTAGCAACTACCTTAATTTTAAACATACCTAATAGGAGCCAATCGCATTCTAAACATAACTCAAAAATCGTTAATAATTAAATAAGAATTCCATTTTCACGACAAATAACAGTTGTTCTCCATCATTAACAACATAATTAAGCTTCTAATTGACAATTACAATCATCGAATTTATTACTTGATGATGATATTTTCTTGGTCAAGCAAACCCAAAAAAATTCATGCATGTAATTCCTTACCCAATGTTTAATAGTTTCAATATTCTTATACCAATTAAAGCGGATGGAAAGCAAAACAACACATAGAGAAATTAAACAGGGCAAAAATAAAATTCAGAAACATCACTTAGAGGAACAACATTTAGAGAAAGCAAAACAAGGTAAAGATATGAAAACCCCAAAAATCAGAGGAAAAACATCACAGAAACCAGAACAAGGCAAAGATATGAGAACCTTAAAAATCAGAGGAACAACATTTGTTGAAACCAGAACAAGGTAAAGATATGAAAACCCCTAAAATTCGAGGAACCCAAAATAAGCCCCAAAAATCAAAGTAACAACATCCAAAGACACTAGAACAAGGACAAATTCTATGAACACCCCAAAATCAAAAGCTTTGACATTTGCTGAAACTAGAACAAGGCAAAGATATAAAAACCCTAAAAATTAGAGGAACAACATCCACAGAAACCCGAAACAAGGCAAAGAAGCAAAAACCCCAAAAATGCAAAGGAATAACATCCAGAGAAACTAGAATAAGGCAAAGATATGAAAACCTCAAAAATTAAAAGAACAACACCTTGGGAAATCCACATACCTTAAAGTGTTCATGGAAAATAGCGTCGGAGAGAGAGATCCACAAAAACCCACAACAAAAACCCATGACCAAAATGCACGACTTCACCTTGTCAGAAGGAGTGACACAATAGATGAAATGATACAAAAGACGGGAAAATGGAGAGAAGAGAGATCGAGGGGTTGATAGGGAATAAAAAGCAGGGACGATCGATGGGGATGGGTTTCCTCTATACACAATCCAAAAACTTCGAAGATGGGGAACACACAAGAAATGAAAATGAGATGAGAGAGACGATGCAAAAGAGGGGAAAATGGAGAAAAGAGAGATCGATAGGTTAAGGGGTATAAAGAGTAGGGCAGATCAAGGGGATGGGTTCTCTTGCGCAGTCAAGGAACTTCGAACATGGAGAACGAAGAAGAAATGAAAATGATAGGGTTTCGTTTTCCATTTTAACCTAATTTTCCAAACAAAATGAAAATGTTTTCATTCATGTTTTTAGGCGAAGATAATAAACAAACATGTTTCAAATGGTATCCTCGTTTTCAAAATTTTCAAAAACACCAAAAATGTTATCAAAAACGGAACCAAACAGGTCCAAGTTATATCTTTTAGTTTTATTTTTTAATTTTTTTATTTCTTAAAGCTAAAAGAAATTAATTCAAATTTTGAAACACTTATCTTAATTAACACCCTTACACATTATTTGGAGAAAAAGAATGAAAAAAAAAATAAAATTATTCTTAAATAGTTTATGAAAATATTTTAAACATTTAAAAACATAAAAAGAAAACATTAAAAAGGCTAAAAATATATGTTTTTAAATGTTTGAAATATTTTTCTAAATAAATTTGGTTTAATTAATAGTTATTTTATCTTTTATTTTTATTTTTTTCTTTCAAATGCACGAGGAATGAAATTTAAACAAAATTTTAAATTCAAATTATATTTTTATAGCTATAAATTAGGATAAACTTAAAATTAGAAGGCACATTATGTAGCTATCTGTAATTTTCGTAAGTTAAGAGTGTCACATGTTGGAATTCTTAATTGTAGATATTTATAATTCTATAGAACCCTAGAATAATCATATCATAGCCCTAAGATCATACCATTCTAGATTATCAAGAAATTGAATTAGGAATAAATAACTGTATCCATGATAGCAGCTATCAACTCTTGTGTGGAATTTCTACGAAGATAGACAAACGAGATGAATGGGATATTACCTTCTTTAATCAAATCACCTTAGTCTTCAATGAGTTCTTTCTCTTCTTGATGGAGAGAGGAGAAAGCTTTAAATGATTTGATGTCTTGAGGGCCATAACCTAATAATGTCTTTATATATTTTTCCACTAGGGTCTCATAAAACGTAGTTAGGTTAGTATTAGGTATTTACTCATTAAACCCATACTCAGTCAGTAGCCCATGGGTTTTCTATATATAGACAATTTAAATTAGCCCACTATAATTAAATTGCCTTAATATAATTGTTATATTAATATGTTGGCCATAACCTAATGAGAAACTAAAATTTCACAACAATCTCCAATTTAGGCTGCATATAATTCCTGAAACAATCATATCATAAGTTCCTTACGTGCTCAACTTTATGCTATTTATCTTTAGGCTATACTTTAGTTGCAATATGGTCCATTTCTTATATTAGCATGGGATCAAAGCGGCTTTCGTCACACATAATCGTGAATAAACCTTCAATGGTCACCATACCAACATATTCAATTACATGGATCAAGTACGGATGAGTAGCATGTAAATTGTATGCAATGCGATCTCAAACATGCCTATTTTTAATTAGTCTTACTTTAGTCCTTAGTGAGATCAATTTGAAATCTTTAAACACAATGGAAAAACTACATATAGAAAATAAACAAATTTAAAGATAAACAATAAACCATCAACTTTATCTTGCAGAAAATCAAAACAAACATATAAATGTTTAAGTAAAACATCAAACATCTAAAGTTAACTCCTACTAAACCAAAGTATCATCAAATAAACTAACACCCATATGAACAGTGTGCTCATGAAAGACCTTAGGTGGTAAGCCTTTGGTTAACGGATTACTAGCATAGGATTTGTCTTTATATGTTTTATGGAAACCCAACCACTTTGAACTCGTTCTTTAACAGCCAGAAATTTGATGTCAATATGCTTTGACTTTGTAGAGTTTCTATTATTGTTAGAGTCTAGCACTGTCGATTTATAGTCACAATTTATCTTTAATGGCCTTTCAACACCACCTACCACACACAGCCCAATGACAAAGTTACACAACCATATCCCATGATTAGATGCCTTATAACAAGCTATGAATTCTGCAGCCATGGTTGAAGAATCTATGAATACCTGCTTAGTACTCCTCTAGGAAATAGCTCCTCCAGCCAACATATCAACATAGCTTGACGTGGAATGCTTACTGTCTTAACATCTTGGACAATCAGAGTCAGAATACCCAATGATCTCTAAATTGTCTGATCTCCAATGGTGAGTACAAAGTCTTTGTTTTCTACAAGTAACGTATAAGCTATTTGGCTGTTTTTCAATGCTCTATTCTTGGCTTAATCAAATATCTTTCCAATACCCTCACTATAAAAGCTATGTTTGGATGTGTACAAACTTGAGCATAAATTAGACTTCCTATGGCTGACGCATAAGGAATCTTTTGCATTTTTTTCCTTTCAATGTCATTCTTGGGGTATTGACTGAGACTAAACTTGTCTCCTTTAGCTATAGGCATATCTTCTGATGAACAATCCTTTATGCCTTATCTACTTAAAACCTTTTCGATATAGCTCTTTTGTGATAACCTAAGGATACTTAGAGAATGATCTTGTGGTATCTGTATACCTAATACAAAAGAGGCATCCTTAAGATCTTTCATCTCAAAATTCTTTGTCAGAAATCTCTTGATTTCATGCAATAAGCCTATATCACTACTAGCTAATAGAATATCATCGACATACAAAATCAAAAAGATAAATTACTGCCATTAAACTTGTGATATACACAATCATAAACCACATTTACCTCAAAACCATACAAGACATTTAGAAACTTGTGATACCATTGACGGGAAGCCTGCTTGAAACCATAGATGGATTTCTTTAACTTGCAAATAGACTTTGAATCTCTAGATACAAAGTCTTCTAGTTGGACCATATTAATCATTTCATCAATGTCTCCATTTAGAGATGCTATTTTGACATCCGTCTAATGTAGCTCTAAATCAAAATGAGCCATAAGTGCCATTATTGTCATAAAAGAGTCTTTTGATGAAACTGAAAAGAAAGCCTCTTTATAATTTATGCCTTTCTTTTGAGTGAAATCTTTGGCGACTAGACGAGCCTTATATCTATCGACATTACTTTTTGAATCATTTTTGGTTTTAAATATCTATTTAAAACCAATGGGCTTTGTACCTTTGAGCAACTCGACAAGATCCTAAACGTTATTGTCTTTTATAGATTTCATCTTGTCTTTCATGGCATCAATCCATTTTTGAGAGTTTGAATTTTGTATAGCTTATTGTAAGTTGATTGGATCATTTTCGGTAAGCCTACATCATTTTCATGTTCTTAAAGAAAGACTATATAATCATCCAGAATCGTACTTCTTTGTTCTCTAGTGGATCTCCTTAGTGACATTTCTTAAAGTTGTTAAGTTTGCTCTATTGGTGCATTAGGAAGGACCTCATTGTTGTCTTGTTCTTGAACAATGTCAAGAATAGGAACCTAATCATCTTTGTTTTGTATTGAAGTTACATCTTGAACAATGGTAGGAATTAGAGTTTGACCATTGTTAATAACAATTTCTTCTTCAAAAACAACATTCCTTATTTTATCTTTCCCTCCAAACTCAACATCCTCATGCAAGCTTGCTTTTTTTATCTCAAAGAAGGACTTGGTAATGGGATCATAAAACTTAAAGCCCTAAGAGCGCTTAGCATATCCAACAAAATAGGAACTAACTGTTCTTGAGTCTAGTTTCTTTTCATTTGGCCTATAATGCCTTGCCTTAGCTAACAACCCCAAATGTGTAAATGCCTAATGCTAGGCTTTTTGCCTATCCATAAGTCATAAATGGTTTTAGCTACTACTTTGGTTGAAACCCTATTAGGGATATATGCTACAGCCCTTGACGCTTCTCTCCAAAGCGATTCAGGTATAAAGAAGAATGATTAATCATGCTTCTTACCATGTCCTTAAGCATTCTATTTCATCTCTCAGCAACATCGTTCATGCTGGGTTTTTCCGACATTGTGTATCGTGGGACAATTTTATAATCTTGTAGGAAGAGGGCAAAGGATCTTAGACATTGTTCTTCTGACCTGTCATATCTACCATAGTACTCACCACGGTTAGATTTGATAGCCTTAATTTTTCTTTCCAACTTCAGTTTTAAAAGACTTGAAAACGTCCAAGGATTGAGACTTCTCATATATTAAAGATACGTAATCGTGTCTTAAGTAATCATCTATGAATGTAATGAAGTACTTTTGGCCATTCCAATGAGCCATAGGGAATGGACCATAAATATTAGTATGTAAAAGTTCTAAGACATTTTTACATCTATCGGCACCTAATTTTCTTATGCTTATCTATTTCCCGTTGATGCACTCAACGTAGACTAGAAAGTCTGTGAACAATTTCATCAGACACAAGTCTCTAAATTCTTTGTTTAGAGATATGACTGAAGCACTTGTGCCATAAGCTAGCGAAATTCTCATTTAATTTGTGCTTTGTACCACGTGTACCAGTATGTAGTATTTCATTATAGTAGTTAATATTATCAAGCATATAAAGATTATCTATCAAAGAACCAGTACCAATAAGATTTGAATTTTGAAAAAGACTAACTTTATTATTTCCAAAGGAACAACCGAATTTGTCTAAACTAGAAATAGAAATTAAATTCTATCTAAAAGACGATTCAATATAAGTTTCATTCAAATCCAAATAAAATCTAGTTTTTAATAATAATCTAAAATGTCCTATAGCTTCAATTGCAACTTTATTGCCATCACCCACAAAGATGAATCTTTCAACATCACTTAGCAGTAAGCTCTATAGGCACCCTTGCATAGATATACTTATGTGAGTAGTAGCACCATAATCTACCCACTAAATATCTTTAGGTACAAAAACTGAATTAACTTCAAAACAAACCAAAGTAAGAAGCTTATCCTTTTTTTCATGCCAAGTGGCATATTTGGAACACTCTTTCTTCATGTGTCCTCCCTTCTTCCAAAAATACTAGGTAAACTCCTTATCCTACTTTTTAGTAGGTTGATGCTAAGTGAGCATTTTCAGTCTTATCTTGCTAAAGTCTTTCTTCTTCTTGCACATAGTAAGATATGAGCTCATTAAGAGTCCATTGTCCTTTTAGGTAATGTAACTCACTTTAAGTCTTTTGTATTGTGCAGGAAGAGAAATCAAAACTAAGTGTAGAAGCAAGTCCTCAAATAGCTTTAACTTTAGTGACTTTAGTTTTGAAGCGAGATGTCTATGTTCCCTTTTCCTTTACACTTCATGGAAATGAGTTTAGCCAAAAGGTTACTCGTTTCTAACTTTTCTTTCTTAGCAAAATATTGTTATATTTCCTCAAGGAACTTCTTAGCGTTACTATTTTTAGTAATAAAGCCCCAAAACGCCTTTGGAATAGAGTGTTTCATGATCATTAGACACATGCGATTAGAGCAATTCCACTTCTCAATTTTTATTTCATTTGCATTTTCCTTAATGGAAGTGGGTCGCTCTTCTCTTAGCGTAAATTCTAAATCCATACATCCAAGAAAGATTTGTACGTTCTCTTTCTAGACCTTAAAATTTGTCCCATTTAGCATTGGAATAGCATTGACTTGTCAAAAACATGACATAATAAAACAAACAATTGACATAACAAAACAAAATTGGGGACCCATCACAAGATGCCTAGCACAACATCGATGTCTAGTCTTTCAACAGAGACATCAACTGTAAGTGGTACTTTTAATGTAGTTATAACACCCGCTGATTTTCATATAACAGTTTATGACAAATGTGTAACGACATTAAGTAATTATTTTATGATATGTGTTATGATATATGGTGCTAACCATTTTATTCAAGTGTTATGACAGGTGACAGTCACGTGGAATCGATGTGTTCAAGTGTTCATGTTATTAATGTTATATGTTTAATCATAATTTTATGATAATTTAATGTTTGGATGAATTTTGGTATGTTAGGGCAGATCGGCACGCTAGATTATTTAGTTCGATAGGCCAAAATGACCCCCTCGGAACGGCAGGCTGATGGTATATCATCAACAGGCTGAACTTCAGGAATCGACAGGCCGAAGTGGGACATCGGCAGGCCGAGGACAGCTGACGAGCAGTCAGCAAAAATTCTACAAAATTTGTGACAAGGTTGATTATGTGATTGGATGATTTATTTTGATTAATTGACATATTTTTGAAATGATTTCTTTAATTTTGGTAAAGAAGCAATTGACTTTTGATTGATTGGATTTAATTGTTATTGTTTCCTCTTTTAAAATTTCAAAATATGGTAAGTGGAGCTAAATCAGTGATTTTGCCTTAATCTCCTCCTTTCCCACGCGAATTTTGCCCCTAATTTAATCAAAAAATTCTGATTTTAACAAAGGTTGTGACCTCCTCCATTTTTCTAAATTTGTTTCAAAAAAAAATTCTCTTTTTTATGTTTTTCCCTCTCTCATTCTCTCTCTCTCCTCTTCACATCTTTCTTCTTCTCCCTCTCAAATTTCCCCTGCTATCATTTGTAAGAAATACTGAAATTTCTTTGGTTGAATTCGAAGGAGTTTTAAGAAGAAATCCGTTTTAAGGTATGAACTCAATTTCAGAATTTTTGAAACGTATTTTTCTCCTGTAATTCGATTACCGTATCTTTCTCTAAAAATTTTGTTTTACTCTGAATTTTTAATATGTTATTCATATATGTGTTATGTGCTAACCCTCAAAATTTCACCTCAATTGGATTTTTCTATGAAAAGTTATGAATTTTCTTCTCTCTATCACTCACTGTTGATTTATGCTAAACAGTAATGTTAAATTGTCTTTATGTTCCGACCTTTATATCTTTGCCTACAAATTTCCATTTGCTCTGAAATTTTAATATAATTTCCATGAATATGCTATGTGATGTCGCTCCAAATTTCGTGCCATTTGGTGTTATGTAGGCTAAGATATTGAATAATCATGCTCTACACCTCATAATAAATGGTGGCTGATTGTTCATGTTGCATAAAAATATTGTTTTTGTTCATAATGCAAATTAAGGTTATTTTCCTTGAAATTTGGGGAATATGTTTATATATAAGTTAAGTTTTAGACTGAAAAATTTGGTGATGATTTTATTAATATTTTATATGTTATAGATTTTTTATTGTAACTAGGTTTCTGGGACTGTTTTATCCATGAAATTGAGAGATTGTCATTAGATGAAGTTTTGAGTGACTTAATGATTTTTATTTGGTGATGTGAAATTTTTTAGTTCTGTAATTATATGTTAATGACTTCTAATATGAATTTTAGGGTCATAGTAATTTTATTTAATTTATTGGAATATAAAAAATGTATGAAACTCACTGCCTGACACAATGAAAATTATTATTACCTTTGTCTTTTAATGAATGTATTGGATTTTATAGAATTTATTTAAAGCTGATTTTTGCATATGTTATAATCTAGGTGTCTACTATTTGTGATAATTTTTGTAGATTTTTCTATGGCATGAAAATGTGATAAATAGACCTGAGTTAAAGATTGCTCACTGTGTTATTGTTGCTGGCAGATTTTGGTATATAAGTTGTATGACTTGTTTGAGATAGTAAATGGAGTTTTTGAGACTGAAGAAAAATCATGGTAATGTATATATACGTTAACTTTGTTCTTGCAAAATTTGGTGCTCTAATTATGTGTGTATGTTAAGTTATTAAATTTTTAATTCTTGAAGGTCAGAAATCTAATTGTGTTGATAGTTTTATTTAAATGTTTTAAAGTTAATGACATATGTTGTAAATGTATGTTTTAAGAAATAAATGTGTATGTGATGTTATATGAAAATGAATGATAAGTTGTGGTGATTAATTCATTGAAAATAAATGTTAATTGTCATTTTATGAATGTACGACATGAACACAATGAGAAGTGAGCACATCGAGACCGCAGCGTCGTCACCTACAAGTTAAGGTTAAGTAAACTTATTGAGGTAAGTACATTCTCATCTGCAACATGATGAATTTTATGAAAAGTATGGGTATTATGAAAAGCTTGAAATCTATGTTCATGATGGTTCATGATGAGTTTTCATGAAGTATTATTATGAAGTTTTTGAAGGCATGAAAGTTTATGCATGTTTTGATAATAATGTTTTTCAAAAGCATTAAAGTATATGTATCACCTAAATAAGTATTGCACACCCAATGATATGTTATGTTATATTATGATAAGTTATGATGTCATGTTTAGTTTGGGATTAGCTACCTCTCTCCTCTCATGACGGCGCGCTTATGATGATGATGTTATGGTGCAACACTTGGGCCCTTAAGATAAAATGAATAAAGTTTTAATATGGACAATGTAATGAAAGATATGTTCCTATGAAAATATGCCTAGTGCACTATTGTGATGATGATAATGATGATGATGATGATGATGATGATGTTCATAAAATGTTTTAAGTTATGAGATTTACAAATGTACTTACTAAGCGTTTGCTTGTTCAAGTTTACAGCATATTGTAGATAAGAGTAAGAGACTTATGGATTAGGTGGAGGACACTGACGGGTGTGTGAGCTAAGCAAGATGAATTACAAACGGAAGAGTGCCAAAGAATGATTTTATTTGATTTAAATTAAGTTTTATAAACTTGAATATGTTATTTGATGAACTTTTAAGATTTGAACTAGAACACTTTAACTTTATTATTTTATAAATTTTCTTCCGCATTAAAACCGTATTTAAACAAATTTTCTTTTAATCGTTCGGCCTACCGACCGTTATTGGTCGGACTGTCGAAGAACTTTAATCGGCCTGTCGATTGCCGAGTATCGGCTTGCGGATCCTATTGATTTTAAAATCCCGTTTTGTAGAGCCTTGGGCGGCCTGCCGAAGGTTGACTTTCGAATTGCCGGACAGCTTCGGCCTGCCGAAATCTAAAGTTTGGCCTGTCGAACTGTGTATATGGATTTTAAAGATATTTTTAAAAGTTTGTTCAGTTTACTTTGATATTGATAAACTATTTAATGGGTGTTTATAATTGAGCAATATAAGTCATACATTGATGTATATATATAAATATATAAAAAAAAACTCGTGGATCCTGAGTTATGTTTTCAAATTACCTTTTTAATTAAATAGTTTATCTTATAAATAAAAACATTACGAAACGAAAGAAACAACATCTGTGACGTCCGTAAAGGGGGCGTTACAGTAGTAATCAAAATATTGACAATAAATCCTATTAGACAGTAGCCTTTCTTTGGACCGACTATTGTTCACATGGAAAGCTTTATAATTGTCACATATGTATTATCACAGGTATGTCTGTTATTTGGTTAAATGGTAACCTACTTTTAGGTTGGTCACAATTTGTATAAATAACAAACACACAAATATCTTAATATTTCCAATAAGATTAATCTACATAATAGAGGTTACTTTGGCAACATGTTGTTTCAGACAATTTAATCAAAAAATATAAGACACAAGCTATACAAATTATTATGCTTAACAATAATCAAAACAATTGTTTTGAAATTCCATAAAAAGGATTTTTTTTTTTTTTTTTACATAGCTTGGAGCACCGCAGCATTACCCACGGTGTCATGACGCTAAGAATTCCTATAGACCACATTATAGTGCGCCCAACGGGCGCTACAGCATCTGCCATCTGTCTGCAGCGCACCCCAACAGGTGCCGCAATGCTGCAAATTTTTGTCCACCACACTGCAGAGCGCCCAACAAGTGTTGTAGAGTCTGGCCTATGGCACTGCAATTTTCGTAGCACAGTGCCCGTAGTGGTACAACGAGCCTACATGGGCGACATAGTGCTGTGATTTTTGTAGTGAGCTCCTGATGAGCGCCTTGGCGCTCTGTCGTGAATTTCCAATATAAGAGTCGTTCAATAATCAAAAAATTCCAAAAAAAATTCCAATTTTTCCGACTTCAATTCAATTCTTTAATGCTCAATAACCCACAATAATAGCATGGATCATTAAAACAACAATTCTTTAACCAAAAATCATGCAATAATAACAATTCATACAAAAAATCCCAAAAAAAAATTCTATCAAAATATTCCAAGTAGATAAAGAATAGAAAACAAAACAAAATTCGTGTGAATCAATCCTAATAACCTAACATGATAAAAACTCTGATGCTATTTGTTGGAATTCTTAATTCTAGATATTCATAATTTTGTAAAACCCTAGAATAACCATATTACAGTTCTAGGATGATACCATGCCAGATCATCAAAAAACTAAATTAGGAATAAATAATTATATCTATGGTAGTAGCTATTAACTCTTGTGTAGAATTTTTATGATGATCAACGAATAAGATGAATGGATTATTGTCTTCCACAAGCAAATTTCGTTAGCCTTCAATGGGTTCTTTCTCCTAAGAGAAAGTTTTAAAATGATTTGATGTTTTGGGGACTATAACATAATAATGCCTATATATACTTTTCTACTAAAGTCCCATAAAACCTAGTTAGATGAGTATTAGGTATCCATTCATTAAAATCATATTCGGTTAGTAGCCTATAGGCTTTCCATAAATAGACCACTTAAATTAGTCCATTATAATTAAACAGCTATAAATAATTATTATATTAATATATTGCCCATAAGCTAATGGTAAACTAAAATTTCCCAACATCACACACATTGCAATTGTTAGGCTCATCTATTAAGGCTGAGCTATCTTTGCCTATATGCACTGCCTTTCCCTTTCCTACATCTATCTTTCATTTCCCATGAGATTTGTTTCTTTGAATCAGATCTTGGAAAAGAGAGAATCTCTCTTTTCGAGTTTCATTGACTGTTTCTTTAATTATACATGTGGGCATCCATTTTCCAACTAGCTCCATTAGGGGAGATTAAGCCCAAGGTCCACTTTTTTACCTTCTGATCAGAGAGAAAGATACTTTAGGGCATGGATATAGTATATCCTTTAAGGTCACCAGAGCCCCTTGCACTCTCCGTCCCTCCCCGGATATGGATCCCACTTCAACTATTCTTGTCCTTGTCAATTGGACCCCAACTTCTTTCTCTTTGGTCGCAAAGAACTGTACATAAGTTTTTCCTAATGGTACTGAGAGTTTCTATGGTAAGAAAATCTTGTCGTTAGTGCTTTTTTTTTTTTTTTTTTTTTTTAACGTCAAAGCATATTAGAATGGAATGATATTCAATTTTTGTTATAAACCTCCGAAAAGTTAAGAGTATAGTACAAACATACACATTATTAATAAAATATTATTATAGACCCACATTAAAGTGTTTGTGATTGTAGTTTCAATTATATAGTTTCAACAACAAATAATATAAAGCAAAAATTTATTATGATATAAAGCTCTTATGCTACATTGCGTGATTCTAACCACAAAATTTTAACTTTTCTCTTAAACACTACATTATGAAACAGATAAATCATTGCTTATAGTAAATCTTTCTTGTCACAACAAATAGTTTGACGTGCTTTGACTAATCTTTTATAACAAATTCAAGTCCAGTAAAGATTAATTGGGTGAACAATGCACACGAATCAAGATCAAAGAATTTATTATGAAATCTCCTTTGGTATCAACAATGCACATGAATCAAGATCAAAGAATTTATTATGAAATCTCCTTTGGTATCGTTTCCAAATTTTTTAGAAAGGCTTTTTTTTTCATGTTTTTTAAGGTAAAAATTTTAAAAATACTTCTAGAACAATTTGTTGAAAATTATTATTTCTTAAAATATAAAATTATTTTGAAACATTACCAAACAGGATTACAGAGTGGCTATCTGTCTTGGTTGTTTTTCTTTTAACAAATTATATATTAGTTTTGTGATAGTGTTTTCTCGTAACGGGCATCTTTTTCTAATTATGGTTCACAGTTGCTCAAAATAAATCATATTTTGGTTACTAATACACAGTTTGTAAACAAACCTTCAACGACAAGAACAAATGAGAGATTTGATTACTCTCACGAAGAGTTTAGTTTCGTGAGGCCTAAAACTAGTTAGTTTTACGGATTGAGACTCCATATCTTGACCACTGTTAGATTATTGGCTGTTATAAAGGAGCGTTGATATGATCTTATAATATGATTATTCCTGAACGCTGTAATTGATACACCCGTGGGCCCCACTAAATTTCCTTTCATCTTTCTGAGTGTCTTTCGCCTACAATACCAACAACGTACGTTCCATCCTGCCAGTTCGGCCACTGACTAGACGATCGAAATTTCAGAAACTGGTTTGTCCCTTTTTTTTGTCGTTTACGCGATGTACAAATGTCATTTAAAGGCATGTATATGTAAAAATGCAAAAACATCATCTTAGGCACCAAAAAAGAATGGATTGATTAATGTGATGTGGAGCTACTTCTTAGTCTTCAAATTAAGCACGTCAAGTTAGGCTCTTGACATCACAAATTTACATGTCAAAACACTAGTATTACGTTATTGCCAAAAGCACCACTGAGTTGGCATATATTGATAGGGACACATTGCTATAAATGTAGCAGTCTAATGGCCTAATGTCATTGTACACATGTATCCATATGATCTGCAAATTTGACTTGGCAACACTTTTTAAGTTTAATTATAATTATTCACTGGTATCAATATTTTTATATGTAATTAGACTTAAATTTTATACTGAAATAAATATGTTGGAATATTTCAATTTTTAAAATCCTCCAATATTAGAGTGGATTTCTGAACATCAATCTTTTTATACCTACTTCACTTATCTCTAATGTGATCCTCGAGACTCCTCCCTATGGGGGTGCCAAGGGTTGACTTTAGACGACACTCCAACGCTTAAGTCAGCCAAACAGTGGTAGAGATATTTTTTTTTAAACAAGGAAAGAAGAAACAAGAGTTAACAGTGAATTATGAAAGAGAGAGAAGGATCCCTTTTTAGGTTTCATGCTCTATTTATACTTGATTTGCTCTAATATGATGATTGTTAGGATAATTATCAAATATAGACACGTCACATTGCTTTTTAGGCTTATGGCTTCCTCTGATTTTCCCTTCTCAGTACAGGCCTAATTGAAATGTTTATTATTCCTTTTCTTTGTCTTTACCTTTAAGATTCATGCATATTTACGTGTTCCTTTTTGCTGAGCAAGCAACGGAACACGTGTCAAGTGGCTAGTGGTTTCTCTGACACACAGACATTTGGGTCCCTATCAATGGTTATATCGAGGTTATCTGATATGTTTCGTTCAAAATCGATTTGAGCTTCATCTCGATGGATCCTTCAACTTGAAATGACTCGATCTTTTTACTCTAGCTATCGAAGCTCTCTGGCTTCGTCTTGTCGATTGTTTTGTGTCTAATTACATGTATCAACCATTCATTGTCTGATAGAAAATCCCCCAACATGCAATTCACTCTATGATTATTAGCTATCTTTATTAGCATAGCATACTTTTATTAGATATTTTTTGACCATTCACATGGGATAAATCCTAAATAATTTTAGGGAGTATTCCTCGAGTTCTTAGATTGTCTTCTAAACTTTAAAATCTTTCACTTTGCTCCTTAAATTATTAGTTAATCCATTTAATTCTTTTTGTTGGAATATCTATTAAAATCAAAATGAAAAAGAGGGGTTAAGTGTGGTTATGTAGTTTTTTTCTTTTTTTTTATAGAACAAAAAGACCAGTGATTAAACGACCTTATTTTTTCCGTCTATTTTTAATAAAAACTTTAATAGTGGGATTTGAATGGGCCTAATTTAAATTTTATAAAGCAAACTAAAAGTTTTTAAAGTTGAAAAGACAAACTGAAAATAATCCGCAAGTTAAGGTGTATCTGAATGGCTCCAGTTTCATCTTTCTTCTTAAATGGAACACCAAAAAGTTCATTTTTAAAAAAGAGCACCAAATAAGCTGTACTAGCTAGGCGTCTTTCAACACTGTTAGATGACAAATGCTATCTGATAGCTCTTTGCTTGTACAGTCCATTAATGCTCAAAAGCTGTTCATTCTCACTAATACTCTTTATATTGTGGACTTGAAAAGTGCTTTTTGAGCACATGGCTTTTTCCACTCAACCAAACAGATCAAGTGAAGTTGATCTATAGCTAAAACGATAAGAACCTTACCCATATAATGTGAAAAAAAGTGAGCTCAAAGTTAGCCCTCATGTGGCACTACTTTTCAGTTAGTTTTGTAGACCCTCAAAACTCCTTTTAAGTTATTGACTTCTCAACAAAGGCATACGAGATCCAATGGGATGGCAGTGTGATCCAATAATTCAATCAACTTGAGTGTGTGAGCCAACAATTTGTAATTGTGTTCTTATTTCTTGACTAAATCTTGATGTTAAAAATCATGCTTATATAACAGAGAAACATATATAGAATTGGTAAATCATAATAAATTAGTTTACCACAAAAGAAAAAAATAATAATAATAAGGGAGATACATTGCTTTAAGAAAGAAAATTATCCAACTCCCTTGCGGACAAAGCAAAAAAAAAAAAGATTAATTAACACTCAAGGTACGACTATTAAGTTGTATAAGGCCATCACAACTTTCCTGCTGAAAACCATCAACAACAAATCCTTATAAAAATTACAAATGACAATCTCTTTACACGTCGCATATGTGTTCTTAACTAATTTGCTTAAATTAATTTTTTTTTTCTTTTTGATTAGGGGATTGATTCAAGCCTTGTGAGGTGGGCATTGATAGCACTTTGCGAACAGACCAAATGCATCAATTTGTTGGACGAAGTTGAGCATGCTTGCCCACCCTCCGAACCCAAATCCCACAACGAAAACCCATGCCACCACAAAGATGTTCACCGAGTATAACCCCGCCCATCCACCTAGCAATGATGGCGGTCTCTCAATAGCATTCTGAACAAGCAAAAAAAAATGACAACAAAACAATATTAAAAAGAAAAAAAAATAAGCATATAGAGGAATTAGTAACTACAAGATAAAATTACATGTTATGCTATACTTTTAAAAGTTGTGTTTATTTATGTCACACTCAAAAAAGTTTATGTCACATATTCATTCATATCCAAAAATAAACGTATGACATTTATAAAAAGTAAATCTTAAAAGATGCTCTTTATGAAAATTCCCCAACTACTAGCTTAACAAACTATTCATGATTTTACAATTTAATTGTTTTCACACTTTTTATAGGCAGGGCAACTTTGATATTGTGTAATGGTCAAAACTCATATACTTATCAGTAATATTATTTGTTGCATCATTTGATTTTTAAACGATATTCAAAATTGACAAGCTTTTAAAAAGTAGTAAAGAGAATCAATGATGTCCAGTAGACCCGTCCCTAAAAAAAAAAATAAACGAACAATAATGACAAATAAAATACCTAATTTGAAATATATAATAATAATTAGGTAAAAAGAGAATCAAAATCAGCCATATTTATACCAAGTTAACCATCATTATATAAAAAAGTACATAAATGGATGGTACAAGACATAATAATAATAATAATAATATTATTATTATTATTATTATTATTATTTAGAAGAAAAATATGTAAGAAAAAGAAAAGATTCATGTTGATGAATGATGAGAGTGTATATATACCTCTCTAGCAGCTGGAGAGGCAAAAGTGACCATGTGAGCAAGGGCAGGAATAATGTAGACAGTGAAGCTGACAAGCAAAGAGCCGACGGTGGAGTTGATGGGCCCAAAGAAAGGGAATATGATAGCCAAGAACCATATTGGGATCACCACTGGCAGTCTTGCTAGGGCCCGCTTTAACACGCTCTTTGTCTCATGAACTCTTATGAACTTCTCCCACACAAAGTACAATGGTGTGCAAGCAAACCCAAATGTTATGAACTGCATATTATGTACACCAATTCGCACATAACAAATCAACAACAAAAATAAAATTTTGAGATCCTAAAGTAATTTTTCTTAAAATGTGTTTATAAATGTAATGTGGAATAAATTAAATAAGCTTAAGCTATTAGTAGATAGACGACCTGATGAATTAGCATGAGTATAACGGCCGTGTCTCTGAAGCTGGTCCTTGGCAGCAAAGCGAGTGCATTGGAATGGGTCAGAAGAATGTCTCCAAAAGCCCAATAAACAGCTGAGGCTGACGGTAGAGTTAGGGTGAGTACATAGAGTGTTGCCACCAAGTAGATCGTTTTGAACTTCTGTGGTTTCCACATAGCATGCATAATCTCCCTGCTCAAGTACAAACTAATTGCTTAACTTTTTTTTTACTTAAATTTTCGTGTTTTATCAATATCATTTTCAAACCAAGTCTATGTGTGTGTGTATATATATGCACACAATTCTTATAATTATGTAAATCCTCACACTGTAACAGCATGACCACCAAAGGTGTAGAGAATGTTGGTTGCGCCGGTAAAGTAAAGAACCAATTTGCTTGGACCAGAGTGCTTCACTCCCTCAACCTTGAATTTAATATTGAAAAGAAAAATAACAATGAAATTAATATTTTACATATAAAATAAAGAATATGATTGAATTAACTGTAGAAGTAGTGTATATAGCATATAGACCTACCTGTCCATGGATAAGGGAAGCAATGGTCATATACCATGCAGTGTAAGTGGTCATCATAAGGCCCAAAAACGACCAGATTCTATAATTGTGGAACGAAGGGATGAAGACGGTTGTCGCACAGCAGGCTCCAAATATATACGTCCAAGTTCTCTTGTCTAGATTGTCGTTTATGTAGTAGATGTTACTGGAACACATTTCAAGTATAATTCATGAACATGAAAAATGACCATTTTCTTTGGCGGCTAATTAACAATATTTCTTAACAACGGTGATTTTTTAAAACATCAAATTTGCATATATTTGATTTTAAGGTAATTATGATATAAGATAACGTTCAGAAATATACGCTACCGGAAATTATCAATTTTTAGCGCGAAAATGTCATGAGTACCTTGCGCAAGCGATTAATTGAATAACAGATCCAAAGAGAAGAAATGTGCAGTTGAAAAGAAGACCAACGTTCCTCCAGTGCTTTCCTAGAAGCCCGTCGAGTACTTCAAACCACTAAAAGAGAACAACAATATGTTTGAATAAGATTAAACTGAAATTTTCATCCAATTAAGATGAATAATATTCCAAGATTAAAGGCCATAATTTACATAATTAATTACCTGAATAACATGATTCCTGAAATCAACCTTTTCCCTCTCCTTTCTAGTTCTGTACTCCACGTAAAGTACACTAATAAGATAAGCAGTCCAACTTCCCATTAGTCCGTAAAAGAGTTGAAAAATAATCCCAGACAACATCCCCAGTTGTGAAAAAGAGTATGGCAGTGTCAAAAGCACTTGTGCAACCTACATTAATCCCATGAAAAAAAAAAGATATATATCACCAAATTATATAATTAATAATGTGAAATTAAAACAAAACATATATAGATATGTATTTGCATGGAAAAATAGTACTAGGTTAAAAAAATCAACACTAAGAAAAAGATGTAGGAATTGCCTGGTTAGAAGCACAGCTAAACCAGGCGTCATAGACTGAACCTCCATGCCAAAACAGCCTTGAGAATTTGCTCTTAGCTGACTTTGAAGTATCACCTTCTTCCCTTTCCATTTCGACATAGTTTCCGGCTACGACAGTCTCGACTTTCTCCGACGCCATTGTTATGGATTTGAGAAGCTTTTTGTGTAATATGATTTGGGGGAGAAGCAATGGTAGAGTGTGTGACTCTATAAATAGATTGATGAGAAGTCTTCTTCTTTTTCTAGTCTTTCAATTTTCTCTCTAAAGTTTCTCTATTTTGCTTTTTTATACAATGTTTTTCATCAGCAATAATTGAGTCACCCTAGTAGGAACATAGAACTAGCTCACCCCAAACAGCCAAATGAATATGGTTGCATGTATACAAAGAGAATTTTGTATGAATATGGTTGCATGTATACAAAGAGAATTTTGTGACAAAGTATGTACCGACAAAACACGGTTAACATATTATAATTATATTAGATTAAAAAAATACAATAATATTTATTTTGAATATGATAAAAATCTGATGGTTTAAAATTATGACGTACTAGTACATTTATATCCTACCAAATTAAAATTATTATCTCGTTTAATTGGTCCGATTTTGAATTGTTAGATCCATTGGTGGGTTACATGGATATGTCCTCAAGGGGTGAGATAGTTCTAGATCTGTCCTCTCTCTCTCTCTCTCTCTTCTTTTGTATAATTTTTACATGTGGGCTTTGGAGAGGGCTGATGGGCCCGGGCTAGCAGGCATTACACGAGCGGGGTGGCCCACCACTCACCGTTTTCCAAATGAACAATTAGCTTATTTTGAGCTGATTGTAGAATAAAAAAAATTTGTTTCTGAGAGAAGTAGGGAAAAAAGAAATGGTTTATTATTTAAAAAAAAAATTTCTAGAATGAGAAGAGATAGTGGGAAGAGTAAGTCTGTCTGTGGGGTTAGGGTTAGAGGAGTGTTTAAGTGTATGTGGGGAATGCCTAAGATGGAGTGAATGATTGCTTAGAGGTAGGCTTTGGTGCTAAACATGATTAGCGCCACACGTTCGACAACTGGCTTTTACAAAAGAGAAAAGATCCATATTCCTCCTTTTTTATCTTTTTAGTGATAAATATTGGGGTTGGGGTTAACTTAATCACTCTTTTTTTCTCCTTGGGCCACCGGCTATCGTCTCAATGATGACATTAAAGTGTCTATCAAAAGTTGCAATTTTTGGTGGTGGAAAATTTTGAATTAGATTGTGCTGTCTTGTTGGATATTTTCTTTTATAAATATGTTTATAGTACTAGCTAGCTACGTATTGGGGAAGAAGGAATGGTAAATTATAGGCAATTCATTTTTTGAGAACAGATATTTGATGAAAATTTTAAATCTTATTTATACATAAATGTGATACAAGTGAATAACTAGACTTTCAAAGCCATATCTATCTACTTTGTTTCCGGTCCGGTTTTATGCAAAAGTTAATCTTGTACCCACAATCTTTTAGAAGACTTGTTGAGTCAGTTTTTAAAATTTACTATCATCTCAAACAAAACATGCAAAGCCCCGAGTTGCTTTGAGAGGGAGAATTCTTCTAGTGGAGTGTTTTGTAATTCATTAAGTATTAAGGTTTTTTTGCTAATCTCGTTAGGTGGTAAAGTTAAAACAAACATAAAAAGAATGACCGTAACAAATAGTAACAGAGTCAAGACAATTATAAATATGAGCCCTACAAAAATACTTTCACAACTATGGCAATGAAAATGTTGTATTCCCAAGAGACCTACATAGTCCACAAGGAACGCATATCACATATGTCCCATAATCCATTTTATTTTCAAAGAGTTCACTTCAACTATGAGTACCAAACAAATAATAAACTTACCTATATATATATATATATATATATATAGTGCGAAGTTGAAGAGAAATATCTAAGTACATGTCTTATTATTTTCCATAATCCATATTTGTAGCAATGAAATACTATTGTAGATACATAATTCTAGATTGCTTTGCATAGCCAAATAAAAGACCAGTAGCTTTCAATATGTGCTATAAACGTGGTGCTTTTTAGCAGCAATACCTATTCTTCCGAATGTTCCCAAATTTTATTCATAGCTTTTAATTGTTATTAATTAACTTCTTTTTTTTTTTTGGCTTACTAAATACACTTGATTAGTGTGGTTTGATCATCGAATTACGTATCAAAAGCAATGTGGAATACCGATATGATATGGCCGCCTCATTGCCTTCAACAAACAAACACTAATAGAATGTCTCAGATAAGTATCCGGCTGTCTCGTTGCCTTCAGCTATATAAAATAGCCACAGAAGGTTGCAAATTAGTACTGCAAATGAGCTTTTGTTTATCCCTTTGGTTTAGGGCATATAGATATTGTTTTTTATTTTGTTATTTTTTTAATGAATAGGCAAATAGCATATTGAGCAAATATACAGTTTTTTAATGAACAGACAAATAGTGTATAGAGGATATTAGCAAATAGCATATCTTAAAATTTAAACGAGTTATTTTCATTTCCCCTTTTTTTTTAAAGAAATAATCTTTTATGATTAGACAAATAATAAATAGAGCAAACAGATTTTTTTTAATATAAAATTAAAGGGTTAAAAAAACTTTTAGATAACCGTATGACACGTGGCATATGAATGATTTATTTAATAGTAAATTATAACAGACAAGATAGTCAAATGTTGCACCTATGTATCTGGACCACAAAAGTGTTCTCAGCTCAAACAAACGACTTGTCGTGCTAGAGCAAGTGGACTTGCCACCTTAAGCTTTCAATGGTAGCGAATAGATATTGTTTGATAACATAAGAAGTTCCCACTTAAAAACTCATTTTTAAAACCCTTTTTTCTTAGAGTGTGGACTTTTCTCAATTTTGTTTTTATTTTTCTTATGCCATGTTGGATTTTGTATGTGCACTATACAATGAGAAAATGGAGCAAAATAAGATTAGCTTTAACAACAAAAGCAGCTTCAGTTCATCATAATTACGTGAACATGATCATTGATTTCTCTTAGATTCTGGAAAGCTACAATACAATGATCATGAAAACACATTAAATTGGTCATTTGGTCAACAAAAGTGACAAGTGATATAAATTGGTGATTTGGTCAACAAATGTCACAAGTGATGTAACAAAAAATTTGGGCAGTCAATGTCGTTTCTCCGTGTATGTACTAGCTCGACTTTGATTTGGCCAATGATGACCTAGTTGTTAGCTGTCCAAAGAGGCCTTGGTGGGCCAACTTATTTGCTTCATCTTTGAGGATGTTAGATTAGACCCTCTTTTTTTTTTTTACTATGGAAGATTAGACCCCTTTTGATGCTGATGATGGGGGACCAAGCTCTTCCAAACAAAGAGCTACCAAAGGGATTGAAAGACGGTAAAGATACCCCACTTTGACCAAGCTTTCCTTTGTTAGACATCCGTCATTTTCTTGAATTCCTAGCTGAACATGGGATGGTTTTTTTGGTTCTGGTCTCTTTGGATGTGGGTAAAGGCTTTGGTGGGTTTGATTGGAGGCCTCTATTTTTCCATTTTTTTTAATGTTTTATGAACGAAAATATTAAAGTGTCACTCCAAAAAGCATCTTGTAAAGATGCTTCTTTATGGGCAATGGTTCTTCTTTATGGGCAATGGTTGGAAGATAATCCTTTGGGAATCGTAAAATAACTTTTCTCTTTCCTGAAGCATGACGTCTTTTTTTTCATCACCTCGATAAATCCTAAATTTTTGCTGTTCATGTTTTCCTTAGGTTGTTCCATTCCAGCCAACGGCAACCTTTTGCAAGCGATGGTTATCCACACATAGGGTTAGTTGCATAAAAAAGGTTATGTTATCCAAGAAAAATGTTTAGAAAAACAAATTAATTAAAAAAAACAAAAAACAAAAAACAAAACTAAAGTCCGCAGAGTACAGCCACAGAGATTGCTGTAGTGTCTGATTGTAGCAACAGTACTCTTACTTGCTGAGAAGCTGTGTATTTGGAAGCATAGGTTTAAATTAGATTAGTTTAAATTATATAAAATATATGAGAGCTTTATAATATTGTTTTTTTTCTTGATATTATAATATGTAAAACCTTTATATTGTAGGCAACAAATTATATTGGTTAAAATTGGGAACGCCAAGTACTCCTATTAGAGACGATTTAGATAAATTCGCGTTAGGAAAATTTTCGCGTGCGCCATGCTTTTGGAGCCTGGACTAGGGAGAATTATGTGGCAACCTAGTAGCTTAAAAAAATTTCAACTTGTAAATGTAGGGTGTTTGGTAGGATGGTTAGAACTATTGGTTAGAACTATTTTTACTATAATATGTGAGAGCTTTACACTGTAACGATTTTTATTATTATTATTAATATAACATGTGAGAACTTTACACTGTTTGTAACTGAGAAAGTGGTTTAAACTATTTTTCCCAAATACCAAGGTAGTTGAGAATTATTCATTTTTTCTAAATTATGTTAAAGTGATAACTTTTTTTAATTTAATATAGTTTGACTCTTTGTATTTGTATCTTAGATTATCTTTAATATAAATATCAATGTCAATATTATATTTGTCACTAAAAGTATAAAAAATTATATTTGATATGTTATTTTATTTTATGCTATAATGCAAAATACAATTTTAAATATTATATTTGTTTTTTGTCATAGTTATTAAACTTTAAAACTTGTAAAAATAAACTTTTAATATTAAAATAATTAAAAAATAAGAATGTTGTAATTATTAAAGTAAAAAAAATCAATCTATTAACCAATAGAAATTAAATGTCAAATTTATTATATGTTAATTTTTGTGGCTAGTTTGCTTTATGCTTCAAATTTACTACAAAGTTTTGCATAAAAAAATTAGC
Source organism: Artocarpus hirsutus (assembly GCA_946598075.1). Lineage (NCBI taxonomy): Eukaryota > Viridiplantae > Streptophyta > Magnoliopsida > Rosales > Moraceae > Artocarpus > Artocarpus hirsutus. The sequence continues at coordinate 6,987 of CAMOHE010053174.1, read as the reverse complement.
ATTAAACATAATATTGAATTAAAAAGTATCTTTTTTTTTTTGCTTAAATATTAAATTTACTATTGGCTAATTTGACATCGCATTAGACATGTACTTCACCGAGGCATTTGTTTTCATATATCTAGGGTAACTCCAAAATAATCACCCACGGACTAACCCAAGTCGCTTGAAAGAGTATATACAAAACCAAGTTGCCTAAGTGAAGATATCAGGAGCATATCATGCCAAGCATCACCGTAAAAAAATTAATTTGAAAAAAAAAAATCTACAACGAAAGATGCTTATAAAAGTGCAGTTGAAATATAGCAAATTTTTTTTTTTTTTTGTTTATTTTGCATTTGGCAAAGTTATGTAATAGTTATTATAACACTTGTATGTTTTATGCTACAAAACTACGCACTTTAGTTTTTATTTGTAAAGTTTTTTAAAAATTTTATTATATATAACTAATAAGACTGTGCTATATGTCTAACTCTCTAAGAAAAAGTATAACATCAAATTTCAAAAAGTAAAAAACAAAAGAGTAGTTATATTTGCACCCTAAAAATTTATAAATGTCCTTAATATTTGATGCCTCTTTAATAAAGATATGAAAAATCGTTCTTTTTAAAGATTATTTTCGTAATACCTACTTTAAGCTTTCATACCCCACTTTAATTTCAATCTTGATTTATTTTAGATATATTAAATAATATTACTCTTTTTATGGAAACAATAATAAAATCTTAATGTATTTACCATGTTACTATATTAGTATAATCCATTGCAGGATTATCCCAACGTTTTCATCCTACATTATCAAGAACAAAATTAAAAGAAAAAGCAAACAGTATATACAAATATTAAAGGGATTTATTTAATTACTATTATTATTATCATCATCATCAAAAAAATAAAACTGATTATTAGAAATACATAGTTTAGTGTTTGTTGAGACATTTTTTTTTTAATTTCATATAAACCTGCGTTGAAATTTTCAAAAACTTTGATAGAGAAAAGTTTAGGGTTTTTGAAAAGGAAATTATAGTGTTTAATAAAGATGTGGGGTAACTCTTTTGTTTCTTTGAAAAATACTTTCTTATTATAGTCAATGTGGGTGAATGCTTTTTTATTTCTTTAAAAATAATCCTTTTTTATTGAAAAGCAATAATTTTGTTTCTATTTATAGCTCAAATGGGGGCATGTTTAATGTAATTTTAATATAGGATACAATGGTAGTAAACATAAATTATATTTTGATGGAAACATGAATGAATTCAGTAGTACAAATATAATCACTCAAAAAAAAAAAAAAAGAAAGTGGAAAAGCCCAAAAGACATGTTGAGGCTTTAAGGCCATCTTGTCCAACACACTATCAAGATGAAAAGAGAATCCAGAATTGATCTCCTTGAGATATGAGCCCTAATATTGGCCCATTAAGGTCTGGAGGCCTAATCCCTGTTTTCCTTATTAGGGAAAACTAAAAGTATACTGAAAGGGCATAAAAGTTTATACTCTTTCCCAAACATTGTAAGGTTTTACCTTTATCTTTTCTCAATATATATCTATACTATCTTAAAACAACCAATATCTTAAAAGAGCCACACTACAACAAATTTATGCATTAGTCACATGTTCAAATGTGACTAAAATGTGGTTTTAGTGGCATGTTTTTGAATTAGTAACATTTGCAGAAAATGTCACAGATACTGATGAGGAATATTATTGAAACTTGATTTTTAGAGGCATTTTAAAAATATAGCTAAGACTAATGCCACTAAAGCATATTAATTAAAGAATAAATAATATAATTTAATATTCAATTATTTCAATGGCATTTTAATTATACCGTTCCTCATCAAATTTCTCGCAATTAATTGTTTTCTATTTATTTTGCTATTGAACCACGTATCATTTAAAATTAAAATTTGATCATGCATAAAGCAAACAAAGGCCAACTCTTATATAAATATGAATATTGCATTGGTTTCCCTAAAAAATATACAAACAATTATATTCTCATTAAAAAAAATCAATAACAAGGATAACTGCATCGTTGAGAAAATTCATATGCTAAACGATTTAATTGTTTGAACACAAGAATGAAAACTGACGACCTCTGTTGAACTAACAAAGCGGCCACATAAACGCCAACTCATTTCTTGCTACTTGTGAATCATGTTCAATGATTGAAGACATTTGCTTATGTCTCACAAACTCGAGTCAGTCGGAGGATGGCAACGCGTGGTAGCCAATCACCATATCACGTCTCACGAGAATGATGTTTGGCGGTGAATTCTTATGGATGATCACTAGACGATTGACCCCAAATAGAGAATAATGTTGTCGTCGAAACCTTGGTGGTGATGGTAATCCTTCTATGGTACTTTGGCGGCAAGAGATGATCGAAAATTGACACTACAAGGTTCCAAACTTCTGGCTCAAGAGCATCTCAAATTGCTTGAATTACATGGATGCTCCCAGTTTCGGTCTTGTACTTGCTGTTTCGATAATGGGATTCCCCACTTTGGTTAAGAAACATAGACTGTATTAAGAGAAAACCAAAGCTTATTTAAACATAGACTATAATTTCTCTAAAAC